>JAJJMA010295066.1:0-13134 GCA_023529015.1 Papaver nudicaule
TCTCATAAATATCAAATCAACACAAGCCTAAGGTATATTTCCTTAAAATTGACGGTATTAATCCTATATCTTGGGTTAGAAAATGTAAGAAATATTTCATACTTCATTATTGAATTGAGGAAGAGAAGGTATGACTTCTATGTACATAGAAGAGAAAGTAGATATATGGTTTCAGGACTATCAGGAATGTAAAGATAAATAGACTGGTCAGAATTTGTGACTGATGTATGCTATAGATTCCAGGAACTAGGCCATGATGATGTTGTAGGGGATTTCAATAAACTTAGTCAAAGAAATACAGTAATTGAGTACCAGGAATTGTTTGAAGAGTTGAAGGCCTTATGTTGGCTAAGAATAAACACTTATCTGAATCTTATTTCACATCAAGTTTTATCAGTGGCCTCAAGGAAGAACTAACAATGGCAGTACAAATGTTTAGTCCCACTAGCCTTAAACATGCTATGTATTTAGCCAGGATGCAAGAGGCATTGTGGGACAATGTAGCCAAGAAGAATATGGTATACACTAAGCCTCCTCAGCTGCAAATACCTTACAGCAACAAAGCTATGGTGACTTCTCCAAATTCTAACTCACCTTCTCCCAGAAGCAGTCAAAATACTAGTCCCAGTTTACCCATCAAGAAGTTGTCCTTTGTTGAAATGAAGGCTAGAAAAGAGAAGGGCCTATGTTACAATTGTAATGAGGATTTTAAACCAGGACACAGATGTATCAAACAACAGTTATTCATGTTGGCAGCTGAAGAAGAAGAAGTTGAAACAGAATCTGAAGATGATATGTCTGAAAATTCACTTAAAATCCAAGAAATAGTTGATGAAGAAGTTGAGATTTCCTTACGTGCTCTCTCGGGTAACATTTCACACAATACAATTAAGATACAAGGGGTCATTAATGGTAAGAGACCAATTACTATATTTGTAGATAGTGGCAGTACTCACATCTTCCTTGATCCTAGCATTACCATAAAGAACAACTGCCTACTACACACTTTCCAGTAGCAGTGGCTGATGGAAATAAGCTACACATCAATGCAAAATGTCCACAATTTCAGTGGAGTATGCAAGGCCATCAATTCAATTTTGATATGAGGTTGTTGTCCTTGGAAGGTTGTGACATGGTATTGGGAGTGGATTGGATGAGAACTATCATCCCACTCAAGTTTGATTAGAAACAACTCACTGTGTCCTTTAGTAAGGAAGGAAAATCAAGCTACAAGGCATGTCAGAGGCTGCAAGAATCTCTATGATGACTGGTGATGCTTTTGAGAAGTATTTTAAGAAGACTAATCATGGAATTGTGGGACAATTGTTCTTTATCACTGCTGGGAACAATCACTTATCTACACCTGATATCCTGTCATCACTATTGAGTACATTTGAGTCAGTCTTCAAGGAACCCACAACCTTACCACCTTTTAGAACTCATGACCATCATATAACCCTTCAATCCCTATCTACACCACCTAATCAGAGACCATACAAAAAAATTTATTTGCAGAAGGAGGTGGTTGCGAAGTTGGTACAAGAAATGTTAACCAGTGGTGTCATCAGACCAAGCCATAGTCCATTCTCTTCCCCGATATTATTAGTCAAAAAGAAAGATGGCAACTGGAGATTCTGTGTTGATTACAGAAAGCTCAATGAGATCACTGTTAAAAATAAATATCCAATACCAGTGATTGATGAGTTATTGGATGAACTCATTGGAGCTAGAGTTTTCTCAAAACTGGATCTCAGAGATGGGTAGCACCAAATTAGAGTGCATCCTCCAGATACACCAAAGACAACTTTCAAAACCCATCAAAGGCACTATGAGTTTGTGGTAATTCCATTTGGGCTAACCAATACTCCAACCAACTTCCAAGCACTTATGAATGATGTGCTTAAACCATTTTTGAGAAAGTTCATTCTGGTGTTCTTTGATGATATTCTTGTGTACAGTCCATACATGAAGATTCATGAGCAGCATTTGACTACTCTGCAAATTCTTAAGGATAACCAATTGTGTGCCAAATTAAGCAAATGTCTTTTGGACAACCACAGATTGAGTATTTGGGACATATCATATGTGGAGAAGGAGTAGCTGCTGATCCTGAGAAGATTTCCTGCATAAAGGAGTAGCCAACACCTTCAACCTTGAGGGATCTAAGGGGATTTCTTGGCTTGACTAGGTATTATAGGAAGTTTGTCAGGAATTATTGACTCATTTGCAAGCCACTGACTGATTTGTTGAAGAAGAACAACTTCCATTTGAGTGAAGCAGCTCAGAAGGCATTTGAACAGCTTAAAACAATTGTTACCACTAAACCAGTATTAGTACTTCTTGATTTCACTAAGCCATTTGAAGTGCCTACTGATGCTTCTGATCATGGGGTATGCGCTGTACTTATGCAGAGTAAGATGCCCATTACTTTTTTCAGTAAGAGCATGGGAACCAGGTTTTTAACAAGGTCAACATATGAAAAGGAAATGATGGCAGTGGTTATGGCAATCATTAAATGGAGAACCTATTTGATGGGGATCAAATTCATTATTTATACAGACCACCATAGTATCAAGTACTTCATGGAACAAATGATACATACCACCTTACAAAAAAAAAAAAATGGCTCTAAATTATTGGGTTACAATTAGGAAATTAGGTATAAGAAAGGAACTGATAACAGAGTGGCTGATGCCCTCTCCAGAATTGAAATACATAAAGACTCTGCCCTTATGACTATAACTCAAGTGCAACTAGCTTGGATTAGTGACGTAATTAGCAGTTATGAAGGTGATCTTTAGCTCAAGAATGGATACCAAAACTACTGCTGCACCCTAGTGGTATAGAGGTGTACACCTTCCAGCAAGGCATACTGAGAGTCAAGAATAAAATCTACATTGGAGAGAAGGGAAATTGCAGAGAGGTGGTCATAGGAGCTGTGCATGACTCTGCAATTGGAGGACACTCTGGTGCTCAAGCTAGCTATCAAAAAGCAAAATTATACTTCTATTGGAAGGGAATGAAGTAACAAATTCTAGCTTATGTACAAGAATGTGATACTTGCCAACAAAACAAGGGACTTATGTGTCGGTATGAAATCTGCTGCGAGATCCTATACCTAACAACCATTAGATCGTACTAAGCTAACAAATTATACAGCTTAATCCCAAGTCATACAACAGATCGAACTATTAGAGTGAACACTACTCGATGCCTATAATCAGACTTATTATGGAAAATACGACCAAATCACATTCATTAAATGTAAAGTTATCTCAGTAATTAATCTACAATGGATATGAGCTTAATGACCAGAGGAGATTACATGAGAATACTAACCTAGTCTCTCTCCAAGCCCTCAAGACTAACCAAAAATCCAACCCATACAAATGAACTCGAGTTCGCTTGATATAGTACGAGATACAAAGTGGAATACAACTAATAAAACAAAGTACAATCGTGGGTGTCAGATTCTGTCGAGTAAGTCGGTTTACATATCGAAGCTAAGGCAAGTAATCCTACTCTTCGATCCTTTTTGACTAGTGTCGCTATACCTTCGATGATGTGCGAGTCTTCACAGTGGTCTTCTCTTCGATGGTACAAGTCTATCGAGGGGTACCAATAATCACAAGTTTGACTGCTTCTCAGTATGCTTCTAGGCTGTCTTCCGGTCTGACTATGACAACTCACTGTTGTACGATGGGACTCCGAGTTTTCCCATACTTCGCACCCTATCTGAACTTATTCTACTCATCTTCTAGGACAACGACACATGGCGCGATGGTTTTATGCCTCTACACCTTACCTGCTGGATTACTACAACCATTACCAATACCTACACAAGCTTGGGAGCACATTAACATGGATTTCATCACAGGATTGCCCAAGTCTGACGGAAGAGATGTCATTATAGTAGTGGTGGACAGGTTTACTAAATACAATCATTTTTTGGCACTTAATCATCCATTCACTGCTTCCTCAGTGGCTAAGGTATTTTTGGATTCAATTTTTAAATTACATGGGCTTCTTAAATCCATTATATCTGACAGAGATGCCATTTTCCTGAGTAACTTCTGGCAAGCTCTATTTGCTAAGTTGGGTACTGAATTACACATGAGCACAACTTTCATCCTCAAATTGATAGTGAAACAGAAAGAGTGAATGCTTGTTTAGAGAATTACTGGAGATGCATGACTAGTTCCAAGCCTAACAAGTGGGCCAGTTGGTTATCCTTATCAGCGTGGTGGTATAATACAACAATTCATACTAGTCTGAAACTCACTCCCTTTGAGGCTTTGTATGGGTTTGCACTACCTCAGTTTGGGATCCTATCATCACAAGCTGGTATTAATCCTACAACTAAGGATTATCTGCATCAAAGACAGGCCATGAAACTGTTGAAAGATATTTAAGAAGTGTCACAACACAGAATTAAACAACAAGCTGAAAGAAGAGGAAGAGAGGAAGTTTGAAGTTGGTGATTGGGTCTATCTCAGATTACAGCCTTATAGACAATCCTCAGTTCAACTAAGAAAGAATTTGAAACTTGCTGCCAAGTATTATGGTCCCTACCAAGTGATTGAGAAGATAGGCGATGTTGCTTATAAATTGGAGCTACCTTCTGAGTCCAGAATTTATAATACCTTTCATGTTTCTCAGCTGAAGGCCAAGTTAGGTAATTGAGTGTTACCTCAAACTGCATTTCCTAAGACAGGTTCTGAAGGTCAATTGAAGGTCAGTCCAGTAAAGGTTTTAACTGTGAGAAGGATAAAAAAAATCAACAGGAGGTCGAGCAAGAGTTTTGGTTAATTGGGAAGGGATGATGAGCCGTGATGCTACCTGGGAGAACACAAACCATGGAGGACAAATTTCCAGACTTGGTCCTTGAAGACAAGGATCTTCAGCAGGGGTAGGCTTTGTCATGTCCCGGTTAAGGGCCACCAAACTGGTTAAGGGGCTGCCTCAGTTAGTTAGCTAGTTGATTAGTTTATTAATTAACTGTTGTTATTAGCCGTCAATCTTTATTATGTTTTTGCACGTGCGTGTTGGCACTGGTGTTGTCACGTTATGAAAAAACAGGGGTACCGAAATACAACCAACTTTTCGTTTGGGCTCGTGAGTCTTATGGTAAGATATGAACGATCTCAAAAATCAATATCCAAATCTGATAACCGGAGTAGGATCACAAGTGATCAGTCCAGACGCAAGACAAGTCTTGGTGAATCCCTTAGATGGATTATGGACCAACTCGACGGTTATGAATAACGTACTTCTTGTGTTTGCTTTAATTATATAATCAGAGATATAATGCGGAAAGTAAAGCACACAAGACGCTAAAGATTTGTTTTAACGAGGAAACTACGAACTGTATAAAAACCTCTGGACCACGTCCAGATTGAACACCGCGCAATACTAACTGTCTACAAACACTAGCCTACCATAAGACTTCGATCTGGGATGTAGCAGAGACCAACTCGAACCCTCCAAGTGAATTGGCTTCTGTCGCACTCCTTACGTCTCTAAATCCCCCACAGATCGTCACACACTTGATTCCCCTAGTTGACGTCCTTTGCAGGCCTAGGAGTTTCTTTAACCGCTGTTAAAGGCTTATGTCAACAATTACGGATTTGCAACCACAATTATCAGCTGTATATTTCGAACTGTCCTTTTCAGTTTAACATACGTAAAGTGACTTCCTTCGGATTACTCCAGGTCATATGGAAATCTACTTACAAGCGGGGGCTAACAAGTAAACCGAGTAAACTATGCCCAACTTGTCTCTACCTGAACTGTGAAAAGAAACACTAAAGAGACTTACACAACTATAGATAACTAGGTCTTACAACACCATGTGCAACTGTACGTTGCTTCCTTAACCTTGTATGTAACGTATCAGTTCTTAAATGAACTTATTGCAGAAGAGAAGGACCGTAGAATAAACAAGAACGTAACCAGGTTACCAAGGTTACAAGTTCATCAGATAACATACGTTATCGCATACATGTGCTTCCCAACTCTCAAGAGAAGTATTTATAGTCGTTAGGTAAATCTCACAGAGGAACGTCTACCTAATAGAGGATGACTACCACAACAAGCTTACACCGAAGTGCAAAGAGTTTACGATCAATTCCACAGAGAAACTTCACGTATGTTTGATGCTTGTGGTTTTAGTTCTTTAATCCTCTATTTATAGCTCTCAATAATATAGGTTTCTTTGAGATAAAGCAATAGATTCCTTGTGCCACAAGTTAGCAAGTGCCCGTGTAAACGTGCCCTTACTTGGTTTGCATACAAAGAACTCTAGGTTAATTTCAATTGGAATTCTTTTACAATTTATCTGCCAAGTGGTTTATTAGCTCTTCACCACTTCAAGATAGAAATCCAATGATCATGAGAACACCTTTATCTTATTGAGATTCGTTAGATGGACCACAAAAGATATTCTGATAAGCACAAGTCCAACTAAGAGATAAGGAGTTATCTGTTAAAACCCGCGTTGAAAAATCCCGCAGAATATTCACCAGCCGGTTCGTGAACCGTCCAGATCTGAATTCAGGGCCACATACATTGAATCTACTGTTCACGTACATCTACGCGTACAATTCAACGTTTTGGTTCTCAGGAGGAAAATCTGGAGCCACTGTTCCCGAACCGGTTCGTGAACCGCCGTGTTTCAGATTAGGGTTTAAACTGGATCCGCTGGAAGTACCTGGGCTGGGCCAGTTTTCCTGTACTTAGACGTGTGGACGTCCTCAACTATAATCCATGGACTCTGCTCTAGAGTACTCCTTTAAATTCACTCAATTTCCTACATGTGATTTGCAAGCAAACTATTGCACTGGAAAACGTATTGAATCTATCTCATGTATGGTGGGAACACATACCAACATAACTCATGGTTATGTAGACAAGAGTACAATCTCAATCGCTATCAGTATCTCTACTAAAGTAGCCGACTATTTCGAAAGATAAAATAAGTTGAATAAAAGAAATTCCATAAATGTCACAACTCCAACTAACCTTTTGTCGATGAAGAATATATGAAGTTTTCTTGATAATTGCAGTCTTCGCCTTCAAGGTCTCTACTACTTTGTCTATATCCCAATTCCGAAATCTAAACTCTAGTAGGCTAAATCAATTTTTTTGTTTTGACACCTAAAACTGACAACTAGCTTGACACCAACGCTAGT
The DNA here is from genome assembly GCA_023529015.1 of Papaver nudicaule. NCBI lineage: Eukaryota > Viridiplantae > Streptophyta > Magnoliopsida > Ranunculales > Papaveraceae > Papaver > Papaver nudicaule. The sequence continues at coordinate 7,191 of JAJJMA010295066.1, forward strand.
GGGTTTGACCGGACAATGCCTTAACACGTTATATTCCTTCACCTGTATTGTTTTGACTCATTCGGAAATTTTCAATCTTATCTTCGTTTATCTCCATTGAAGCTTCTCTTAGCTTTTCTTAGGCTCTGCTTTCAGAGATATGCCTCTCTTGAGAGGAGTTACTTGTTTGTGAGTTGTTCTCGTACTGGAAACACTACAAAGTCTTTCAGAGATGTAGCAAATTTAACCTGAAGTTGAAACCGCTGAAATATACATTTGGTGTGACATCGGGAAAGTTTTAGGTTTTGTCATCACTGATGGAGGTGTCATGGTCGACCCTTATAACAAAGCAGAACTGATTGTAGGCATGCCAACTTCGTATGATGTTAAAGAATTACAGAGCTTCATCGACAAAATATCATATGTCCGAAGATTCATATTAGTGATCGCTTAACTGATTATTACTTTTTTTTTAATCGCTTTTAAAGAAAATAGTGACATTCGAATGGGGAGAGACGCAACACTCAGCCTTCCGCAAGGTCAAACAGTGCTTGGTCAGTCCGCAGAGCGACCACAGGTTAAAAGCGAAAACCTCTACCTATATATTGCATTCACCAAAGTAGCCATTCACGCGTTGTTCGCAAAATATATGGGGAACGCTCAACTCTTCACTATATATTATGCCAGTCGGCTCCTAAAGGACGCCAAGGCACGATACTGAGAGTTGAGCAAGCTTGCCGTCATATATGTAGCATAAATACTCCGCGCACACAACAATAACGTGACCGAATACGAAACGTTCACAACTAGTACACGAATTGGGCATGGAAGAAGCACATATGGTGCCTATCGAGCGGAAGGACATCTGGTGCCTATCAAACGGAAGCGCAACAAACAGTAACATGGTTAGAACATGTCATCGTTGAGCATACATGATGGCAAGCAAACTAACATGCCGATTCTCTTACAACTTTGGCCGCGAAAATACAATTGAAAGGTGCTAAGGAAGGACCGGCGATGTCCAAGCGACGACTACTGCCCAACACCTGGTGACATGATATGTTGATGGAAAAGCAAAACGACTGGCGAAAAATATTTGTAGAAGACCTTGAAAAACCAGACAAAGGTCGGTCCATACATGTTAAAGTGCTCATGTCGCTTACAATCCGAGGCTTACTATAGTTCCACGAAAAGTTCAAAGATGTAAAAAAAAAACACATGAGAATTTGAACATGGATTTTTGTACAAATGAAAGATTTCTTATTAGGTTGCCAAATGCTCCAGAGAATCGTGATTGCTCGAATTTCATTTTTTTTTTATTATGATGTTTTACTAACTTATATGAATATAATTTTAATATAGATCGATTTTTACTAGTTTTATCAACACACGTACAGTGAAATGTCAGTGTACATTTTTATAGCACAAGTGTAAAAGATAATGGAATCGTGTTATTTAGATTTACTAACCTCTTGAATGCGAAGCTGAATATCCGTAACAAACTCCCAAGTCCAACGGACCCAAACCAAATCATAAATCATCCTGCTACATGGGTTTTATAGCCGGACCGCAAGAAATCCATAACACCTCGTTTGGTTTGGAGATTTGGATTCCTGTGAATCCAATTCTCGGGTAATCCAATTCCTGGATTCCAATCCCAAAAACTAATGTTTGGTTGAAGTAATCAAATTACCTTTGTTTTCTCCCAGGAATCCAATTCCATTGCACTGCTAAACCAATGCAATGGAAATCTATTGTTTTGAGGGGAATTGGATTCCAGGAATCCAATTCCTGGAGAATCCAATTCTCCCAACCAAACGAGGTGTAAAAGAAAAAACGAGCAGACACAAAGGGTTGCCCTGGCCCTGCTCGGTTTTCTTTCATTTTCTTTGGTTGCCCGCTGTAAAAAACGAGTATGACCCGCTGTAAGTTTTCACCTCAAGAAAACAAATTCAGATATTCCTGCGTAGAGGTTTACACTGTCACTCCAAATAAAACCCTTCTCCAAGCTACCTAAAGAGAATTTCTCATAGATTTAGGTATTTATTTCCATTTCACAGCTTCAATCAAATAAACCTTGAAATCATTGCCAAGACAAGTGGCTTAGACCTAACAGGCGCGGAGGAGGAGAGGAGATTCCACTAAAGAGGAGTTTTTTTTTGCAGGGATCTCTTACCTTTTCCTTCCAGAAAAAATGCCAACCCTCACAAAACTCTTTTCCTGGCAAGAAGCTGCTGAACACAATACAAAGGATGATTGTTGGGTTGTTGTAGATGGAAAGGTATGCTTATAATCTCCTTTCCGAACTACTTTTAATGCTTGATTGCATATATTTTCAGCACTTTTGTTTAGAATTTTTGAGTATTGGGTTTTCAGTTTGGGGGAATTTTTATCTGATGTGAGGATAGATATATGGGTTTAACTTATTCGTTGAAGTTTAAGTAGATAGTTCCATTCTGATCCGACTGATTCTAGGTCTTTTTAGTGTGCCTTTTTGCTCTACTAATAACCCCCAATTTCAGTTGAATCTTGTGGTATTTCACACTAGTTTGATACATTGAATCTCAGCCATTACTATTCAAATGTTAGTATTGGATAATGAACAATTGAACTTGTTTGATGAGTGGAATGTGTTACTTAAACTTCATGCTTAGATTTAATTTTCATGTTGTATTGAAGCTTCAGGACCTTTGGGGTTTTAAGGTTTTCCGTTATTCGTAAGTATCTAGATAGAATTTGAGCGGAAAAAAAAAATCTAGGTAAAATCTTGCCTAGGACAATATAATACTATGGTAGCTTCAGATTAATTTAGCTATTGTGATTTTGTGGATATGCTAAGAGAATCAAGTGTACAAAAGTGTGGTTCTATCAGTTTAAATGGACTAAGTGGCTCGAAAGGTTTAGCAGCGTTAGACTCAAGTATACAAAAGTGTGGGTTTATCAATTTAGATTGACTAAGTTGCCCGACGCTGTGATTGATAGTTGATAAAAGAGTGTGAAAATCTTTCTTAAGAAAACTACCTCCATAGACAGGATTTTCTTGAAGGCAAGAAAGTTAATCCAGGCTACATTTGTGTCTAGATTAAGTTTCAGTTCTATGTTTGCGAGCCTGTCTTTTCTTTTTGTACACTCAACAATTTGCTTTAGATTTGAACGTCCCAGGTGTATGTTTCTTTGCAGCTTTGCTTATCTTTTTGACAATCAGTCTGTTCCTGAATTTGTGGACATCAGATATGGCATACTGTCTGTATCCAATCTTTGCCATAGTCACTAGTCTGAAATTTATCCGTGTGATGTTCTTTCGAACCACTTTGTACATTTTAATGTCTCCTGAAGCAACTCATAGTATTATTATATTTAGTTCAATAATCTGCATGTTTCTATTCCAACTTTATGTGTCATCATATATGTATCTGGGGAGGTCCACATCCCAGTTTATCTCATATGAACTGTTAACAATACAACTTATCCACTACAAATTAGGAGATTTAAGAGTAAGAGAGCGTATCTAATTTATCGGGTGGTTTTAGTATCTGCTTGACTGACTTCTAGTTATAGCATGGGTTCGTGCTTGAGAAGTAGTGTAGTATTTGCATCTTTGATCGAAGGAATGGCTTTCTGGAAAGCAATCAGTATAGCTTTGTTATTGATATACCCTATAGCAACCATGTAAGGTTGTAAAGTCTTTCCATATAACGATGTGTGGGTACTCGATGAGTATTTAGTAGATTGTAGCATGTAAGAAATGTCTGGATTGTGTTATTAGATATCTTTAACTTTTAAAGAAACTTGTCAGAAGGTTTCACAGAACTAGTGAAAGTTCTTAACTTAGATGAAATATTAGTAAAGAAATGATGTAAAATAATGCTGAATGTTGATTGACTTATATTAATTGATCCTGTTCGATTTCATCAAATTATTTTGCTGAATGTGTTAATGAAGATCTTTTACTTTGATTTGTCTATAACTACTAAGTTCACCATAAAACCTTAAACAGGCAGCAACTGCTCTGGGCATCAGTACTAGGTCATTGTCAAAGTATGTGGAAGAGATATCTTTATGTTGGATAAGGTTCTTGGATGTTGTGGTGTCTGATCCTTTTTGTAATTTGGACTTCAAATTACATTAAGATTTCTCAGTTTTATTGATCACTAAAGCTTTTTGTTTAGTCAAACAAATAGCTATCTTGATCTATATTCTGGCTGAGCCTAACTACCATTAATTTACATTTCACTCCGGTGCTCTTGTTAGGTTTACGATGTATCAGACTATTTGGATGAACACCCCGGTGGAGATGATGTCCTTCTCAAAGCAGCTGGTATGTTGTTTTTCATTTCCGTTTTATCTGTTTGGCAACTTCAATTTCGGTGCACTTCCTTCGGAAATTAGGGTTCTCAACTAAATCAATTTTTAGGGGGTGTATGCAAATCTGACATGAATACTTCTGTTGTCAAATTGAAGGGAGAGATGCCACTGACGAGTTCGATGATGCTGGGCACAGTAAAAGTGCAATAGATCTCATGAAAGGATTTTGCATTGGGGAGGTGGACCCAACTTCTGAACCTCCTGTTGTTCTTGAAGCAAAATCGTCTGGTGACAAGCCAAAACCAAGCATCACTGACAAGTTGAAGGAAGTGCAGTATTGGGCAATCCCAGTAGCCATTGTTGGCATTGCTGTGGTCGCTGGAATGTTGTATTGCCGTAAGAGATGAAAACAACAAATTTTGTTGTAGCGGCTTTAATTAGTGAAATAGAACAAATTTTGTAAACGCATATCTGAGATTCTTCATCATTATAAATGCCTATCTGTCGCTACTTTAGTGCAACTGCCTAATATATGATTGCTGCAGGGTGCAGAGTTTTTTTAGTTTTTTTTTCAGCAAAAAGAAGAATAGTTGTTTTTTTTTCTCAAGGAGCACATATATGGATGTTATATTGTTATGGATGAAACAATAGCGCTGTATAATAGGCTTGTTAGGTTTTGCACACAAAAAGAAAACTAATCCATGTTTTTTTTTTTAATGTAAAAGAGACAAGTGAAACATTGTGCATCTCTTCTCAGACTGAATATCTTCGACTATTTATTTTCTACAAATCCAACTAGAAAAACTATTAAGCTAAAACTGAATATCTTCAATAGTTCAATTTAAGCAAGTGAAAACTCCATCGACTGAAGCAGCTATATTCTTTGCATCTGTTTCCAGCTTTAAATATGAAAGCTGATTTAGGGGCTTCAACAAAAGTGAAGCCCCTCAATAATTGTTCTCCCAATAGCATTTTGGCAAACCTCCTATGTAAAAAAAAAATTAATACCAAATTTGCCCATCACTCACACTGTTAGTGTTTAACTGAGGCTAAATCAGTTTGAAACCAGACCACTCTCTGCTCTAAAAACAAGAGCACAAGCACCACCACCATCACCGAACAAGACCACCATCTTCCTCCACCACCACCGCCGTCTCTTCCTCCACCACCACCGTCTTCCTCCACCGCCATCAAAAAACAAAATAACAATCTTGCAAAATAACATAATAAATCTGATTGATTTGAGTAGGGGTTTTATAGATGAACGACAGTAGCAGATGAAGAACTAGCCTTCCCACCTTCAGAAGAAGAAAATGACAGCAGAAGCTTACCAAACCCCAAAACAAAGACCAAACACCCCTACAAGCGTCAGCAACTTGTTGTTTTTTTTACGGCAAAATGGTGCGACAAATTGGGGATTGAACGAAATCAATCAAAAAATTGAGTGTGAACGATTGATTTAAGTCTAATGTAATTGTTACAGACCTAAAAGCCCTAAACTCTTCATAACAACTCTTCTCTCGTCAACCCTTCCACATTTTCCTTTAATCTTGATGCATGTTTCTCTGTTAATCCTCTAACCTTATAAACCCGCTTTTGATTATCGTGTACATAAACAATAACTGGATTGTTTTAGTAATTGGAGCTGTAGATTCGTGTT
>JAJJMA010295080.1:0-12375 GCA_023529015.1 Papaver nudicaule
CACAGGCAGGATAAAATTTGCACTTTGTGGGTCATAGTCAATCGATACTAACTTATGAGCTCAAAGATAAATGAACGATGGGGGTAATTTACTTATTCTAGAATTTTCATAAGATTTAAGCCACCACTTAGCCAAGCATCTGACTGTCATGACAGTCACTTCCATTATCAATAAGTTAGTGTAAATGTGAAATTTGGACTATATAGTGTTTTTATAATTATTATTTTGCAATATGCAGTGTAGGTACCAGAAATCTAACAGACACGTGTTATCATCCTATGGTAGGTTGCAAGTTAGTGAAAGTGCCGAGAGGCATGGGATAAAACCTAAAAGTAACTGATTGCATCCACTCGAGGATAGAACGCATGTAAAGTGCGACTGACCCAAGCACGGGTTAGGTTGAGGGGACTGCAGAGACATTAAATGCCAAGTTAGAAAGAGGATTACAGCTGTTTAGCACCAATCAAACCTAGAGCATCTCTGGAGGTGTGGTCAAACAGTCTGGAAGACACATATCAGAGGATATACTCTGAGAGTGTAGCTCTAGAAGGAAGGAAGACCAGAATCCCTAGGGGATCTCTGAGAAGGATCTTAGACGAAGACTCCCAGAAGGGATTGCGTATCTCGAGGAATAAACATATGTAGTTTCGTTTCCATAGACCTTGTAACACTGGAATATGTACTCCTATATCCTTTCGCCTATAAATACCCAGCTTGTGTGAGGTAGAAGGACAAGTGAAAACTCACAGGAGAAGGGCTAGTTTAGAAAGAGAACAACCCTAGGCTAGTTGTGTGGGATTTGACGAGAAGACTTAAGTTGTTCTTGAGTGAAGGTGAGGATATTTGTAACCAAGCTCAAGATTAATAAAATACCAAGGATGTAAGCCTCCACCGTGAGGAAGAACCTTGTTAAAAAACGTACTTGTGTCATGATTCTTTACTTTCTTGGACTTTCTTTTATGTGTTCTTTGATTTAAAGTTTTCATGATATCTTAGATGTAGTTTTACTTTAAATTCTTGAGTAGTTCTTCATCTAACACCATTGGGTGTGGTATCACCAAAAATGATACTCACATGCAGGACTGCAGGACAAATTTTTTACTTGGTGGGTCTTCGTCAACACAGAAACTAACTTAAGAGCTCAAGAATGATGGAGGATTGGGGTACTACCACTCTTTTTATTTTTTATACAGATATCCAGTTTCTTACTTTCTGAATCTTTTACAAGGTTGCAAGTGATAAGAAACTTTTGTTGCATAAAATTTGGTAATTGTTTAGCTGACGTTCAAGTCACGTTCTAAAAGATCGATCTAGCCCTTCCACAACATCAACTACCACTTCTTCATGTTCTCCTCCCCCATCTTTCTTACTATTTGAACAATTATTATATATAGATACCTAAAATCTAATGATTCAAGTTGTAAGTTACTGGAGTGAAATATATAGATACTTAAAATCTAATGATTCTAGTTGTAAGCTACTTTTATTTGTTTTCTTTTGGGCCAAGTTGTTTCTTTGTTGTATGCAGTCAATTTGGCAAGATATGAGTTATTTATTGGAGTTGTCCAGTGTAATTCAGGTCAAGACCTAGACACCCTAAAGGTACAGAGTTTTCACTGCCTCAGTTAGTTATGTGCATCTGGAAAGGTATATATGATGATTATTATGAGATAAAAGAAGCTTCAGATATTGCTGCAGAATGGGGATTCCTGGCATACCATTACCGGCTGCTTCCTTTGGAATGATTAGGTATGTAACCCGGGCTAATGATTTCACGGATACCCAACTGGTGAGATTGTAGTTAATTTCTTATTTAACTGATATCGACACTTCTGCATTTATTTTTGCTCAACTATCCGTGTTACAAAGGGAGACACTGTTTCCCCTAGCTGAACTTGGTTAGCATTTATACATCTGCGTTGGAAACCTATCACATTAGATGTATTAATGCTAACCCAATTCGAGCTAGGAAACCTAATATTACTCTTCTACGAAATATCCCCGGGGAATTGCGGTGGAGTTGAGGACAGTTGGATGAATATCATTTCGTCTCGGGGATCCTATTTGTTATCTATTGATTTTTCTGTTTTCAATGTAGTGGTAAGCCTTAGATTTATTATTATTTGTTTGCTTCGGTTAGGGTTTCGTATATCAAGGAACAAAGTTGGTAGGAGTACTGAACTTTGTATATTAGCTGAGGTGTAGAGTAATTAGACTTAAGATCGATAGTTCCATCCACATCTGACCATCATCAAACCACAGAGATTAGGTCCCTTAAAGAGGCTGTTAAATTGGGTAATTGCATTTGTTTATGAAATGCTTGCAGTAGTTAGCCATCGACTCTTTCTCGAATTTAGTGTATTTGACATTGGTATTGTTTATTGGAATTGTGTGTTTCATTTATATATGTAGGTAACTAAATTATGTGCTTGGGAGTGAATAGTATTTCATTTGGATGACCAAGACATGGGACACACCTTTCTGTTGGAACTAATATTGGAAATGTCCATGTAACATACATTCCTTTGATCTGTATATAATTTATATATTTAAATAGAGGATTCCAGGAATAATTTGAATATCAAGTGGTTTACTTCGGGGATCAGAAGATTTCTTTAAGTTGATCTTTCTTTATATATACGTTCTTGTTAGGGCATTGTCCGGTCAAACCCACTAGCGTTGGTATGTCAAGCTGGTTGTCAGTTTTAGGTGTCAAAACACAATTCTTGATTTAGCCTACTAGAGTTTAGATTTCGGAATTGGGATATAGACTAAGTAGTATAGACCTTGAAGACGAAGACTGTGAAGACAAAGGAGACATCAATTATTCTTCATCGACAAAAGGTTAGTAGGAGTTATGAATTTTATGGAAATTCTTCTATTCTACTTTCTCTATCTTTCGAAATAGTCGGCTACTTTAGTAGTGATATTAATAGCGATTGAGATCGTGTTCCTGTCTACATGACCATGTGTTATGTTGGTATTTGTTCCCGCAAATACTAAGTTTACAAGAATGCATGAGATAGATTCAATACCATTTGTCCATTGCAATGGTTTGCTTGCAAATCACTTGTTGGATATGGGTGAATCTAAAGGAGTACTCTTGAGCAAGAGTACAGTGGATTATAGCTGAGGACGTCTAACACGTCTAAGTACTGGTTAAGCTCAGAACTTCCAGCGGGTCCAGTTAAACCCTAATCTGAATGGCGGACGGTTCCCGAACCGTACGTGAACAGAAACTCGGAAATTCTCCTGAGTTCCGAAGTGTCATTTTGTACGCGTACCTAACGTGAACTCAAAATCGATACTTTTGGCTGTGATTCAGATGGTCGGTTTGCGAACCGTCCCAAGTGAATATTCTTTGGGATTTTCACTCGGGTTAAACTCTGAACTCCTTTATCTCTTAATTGGACTTGGATTATCACGAAAATATATTACGTGGTCCATCTAACGGTTCTCAATGTGTCAATAAGATAAAGATTATCTCTGGTCTGTTGGATCTCTATCTTGAAGTGTTTTTGAGCTAACAAAACACTTGGCAGATAAATGATTAATGATTTCCAATTGAGATAAATCTCTGTTTACTTGGTTTGCAAGTTAAGGTTTCCAAAACTTGTGGGACAAGTAACTAGTTGCTTTATTCCAAAGCAACCTATCTTATTGAGTGCTATAAATAGAGGTGTCTAAGGAAGAATACTGCAAGCATCAAGCATACGTGAAGGTCCTTTGTGGAAGTGATCGTTGTTGATGGTGGTTTTTGGCGAGAAGGTCACAAGAGTAATTTCACATCAATTTCAGGCATCCTGGAATAGCTCGAGATAAGGTATGAATTTATTTTATCAATAGGGATAAGATATTTTGGTTGCCATTGGCCATATTTTTGATATCTCACGACCCTAGCCTAGTAGCATGGTCCATATCCCTAGCCTATACGTAAAAATACCTATGTATGCGCGTTAGCCTAGCTCATGCTCGAGCCAAACCCTAGGCAATTCACGCCACAAGCTTTGGATGCCCACGCCATTGCCTTGGCCTAGCTTTGGGTATCCACGACCATCTCCTTGGCCTGACTATTGGATACCCACGGCCATCTCCTTGGCCTGACTATTGGATGTCCACGCCACTCCCTTGGCCTAACTTTGGGTATCCACATCTTTTAGCTCGCCTAACCCTTGGAGCCCACGGCCACTCCTTGCACTAGCTTTTGGACGCTCACGGCCACACCTTGGACTGATTTTAGGTGTCCACGCAATCCCTAGCCTAATCCTTATGCTCACGGCAATCCCTAGCCTAATCTTTGGACGCTCATGGCATTCTCCTTGCCTTAGTTCTTGGAGGCCCACGACCATCGCCCTGCCTTAGCCTTTGGATGTCCATGCCATTAGCTTGCCCTAACCTTGGATATCCATGACCATTAGCTTGCCTTGGCACTTGGGTGCCCATGCCACCTCCTTGGCCTGATTTTGGATGCCCACGGCCATCCTTGCCCTTAGTTTTTGGGCATCCACGTCTATAGCTTGGCTTTATCTTTGGATGCCCACGGCATCACTCTTGCTTAACTTCTTGGGGGTCTTACGCCACCCCTTTCCTAGTCTTTGGATGCCCACGCATCCCCCTTGCTTAGTCTCTTGGATATCCACGGCCATGCCCTAGCTTATTGCTTGGAGGCTCACGGCCATGACTTGGCCAAACTTGTGGAGCTCCACGGCTATGCCTTGGCCAAACTCTTGGAGGCCCAAAGTCGTGCCTTGGCCAAATATTGGAGGCATTATGGCCATGCTTAGCCTAATTTATGGGGGCCTTATGGCTTTCCTTCGCCTAATTTGTGGAGGCCTTATGGCTTCCTCTCGCTTGTACTCATGGAGGTCCATGGTCGTCTTCTCTCTCACGGCTATCTTTGCTCTCTTAGAGCTAGAGTATATCTTTTCCTAGCCTCCCCTCTATTTATGGGTCCCACTGATCCAAGTCCTAGAGGATTATGGATTTTATTGAGTCCATATAATACTCTAGTTTCCTAATCAAATTCGGAAATCTGACAGATTACGAATTTCCTTGAAGGATGATTTTTACATCCCAATCCGTGAACAATTAGGGGGCGCTTCCTTCACGAAAGTTTTTCCTCTGTGAGTTCCCTATAACATACTAAAATTTGGGATTTTTATCGAATATAGGCTGGCCTGGATGATTTTATGAATGGATGACATGCAAGCTGTCCAGAAATCTGAAAATAACGTAATGTTATGGCTTATCCTTTTACGTCCTATGCCTAACTTCCTAAAAGGATTATTATGCCATGTAACATGGCTTATTATTATTATTGTGGCCTATCTTTAGGTCTTGAATTGGCAATGCTTATGCATTCTTGATGATGGCTACGCTGTGATAGCATCATTCGTCTGTTTTTCCTGATTATGGACTTGCTTCTATAAATCAGTGCTATAATTCTTAATCATGGCTCATGGATATGAATTATATTATTTTGGACATTCATATGTCTTCATTACTCAGAGAATTGGTGCATTACATGCCACAAGCCAATTTCTCATATTTATGGCAAATCGAAAGTCGTATTTACTTGACTATTGCCACAGAGAGTTGCTGAAATCCTCTCGGTCTAAACGACGTTTGCATAGCTCAATCCTTAGACTTATCTTATCTTATCAGTCTAAATGGTGGTTGCATGGTTCAATCCTTAGACTTACCTCATTGGTTTAAATGACGATTGCCCGGCTCAATCCTTAGACCAAATCTCAAAGAGATATACAAGCTTATCGCTTAATCTCTATCTTTACTCAAAGTCCTGAGTTTACCAGTAATTGGTACGACTTGCACCTAGTCATCTTTGACTTAACAAATATTTAACAAATCTTACGAGAATCAAGATTAGTTACATGGGGGGATATTCTTTAGGGTTTTGGTTTGGCGGTCTACGGCACGTGTGATTGCAACGGCTCAATCACTCAACGGGAAAGACACTAAGTCGTGTGAACGTTGTTGGAAAGATGGGATAAGGTAGTGGGTTGTTAGTCTTCCCTATTATTAGGCGCAGGACTCTTAACAACTGACCCCACTCATTCCTCACTCCCACTCTTCCACTTCTTCCACTTCTTACGAGATCAGTTGGAGTTCTATTGTTATAAATAGGTCACTCGACTAGTTTGGAAAGACAGTTCAAGTTCAACAGAACAAACAGTTTAATTCAGTGCAAGTATAATCAATCTGTCTTATCGATAATTGATTAACTCTTCTCATTCAGCATTCAATATCTAGTGAGAACTGAATATCCATTCTTATTTAGCAATTTAATCATCAACATCACAGAAATTATAGTAATTCTCTGATCTCATCTTTCTCTGCTTCCCTCCCTAAACCAACCCTATATCCTCTTCTTGTAACTGAAGCAACACTCGAACGGCCATTTCTTGGTTTAGGCGAGTCTTGTTCGATCTTGACCTCTCGAATACCATTACAACTTCTTATTATATCATCACACTTCAAACTTTACCCCTCAGATTCTCTTTATTGTTTTACACCTAAAACAATCGTAAAACTCTTTTCACTTCGGTGAATGCTTGTTGTGGTATAGTCATCCTCTATTAGGTAGCAGTTCCTCTTGGGATTTTACCTACGACTATAAAGACTTCTCTTGAGAGTTGGGAAGCACAGGTAGGAGATTGAGACCTTAGTGGTTGAAATCGGAGTAACCTGTAACCTTGGTAACCTGGTCACGTTCTTGTCTATTCTATGGTCCATCTCTTCTGATATAAGGCCATTCAAGAACTGATACGTTACACATAGGATTTTGAAAGAAGCAATGCACGGATGCACTCGGTGTTGTAAGACCTAGTTAGCTCCAGTTGTATAAGTTTCTTAAGTGATTCTTCATGTACAACTGAGGTAGATTCTTCATGTACAACTGAGGTAGAGACAAGTTGGGCATAGTTTACTCGGTTTACTTGTCAGCCCCCGCTTGTACGTAGATTTCCGTATGACCTGGAGCAATCCGAAGGAAGTCACTTTGTGTATGTCAAACTGAAAGAGGACAGTTCAAACATACAGTCGATAATTGAGGTTGCAAAGCCGAAATTGTTGACACAAGCCTTTAACAGCGGTTAAAGCAACTCCTAGGCCTGTAAAGGACATCAGCTGGGGGAATCAAGTGCGTGACGATCTGTGGGGGATCTAGAGACGTAAGGAGTGCGACAGTAGCCAGTTCGCTTGGAGGGTTGGAATTGGTCTCTGCTACCACTACACGAAATTGCCTTTTTAGCAACGGCCCTGGGCCTTTGCAAAAATAAAAGCAACGGCGAGTGGCCGTTGCCGAGACGCCGTTATTGTTGCAGTTACTATAATTTCAGCAACGATTTCTCCGTTACAATAACTATACTTACTGCAACAAATTTTTGTGTTGCAATAATTATTTGTGACGGTTGCCATGCCAGCACCTGATCCCACGTGGACATTCTTTTGTCGCTGATGACGTCTTTCTTTTTAAAGCGTTACTAAAACATTGGCAACAGTTTCTTATACGGTTTTTTGCAACAGTTTTAGCAACAGTCGTTGCAACGTAAAAAAAATGTAACGACCGAAAATTTGCCAGGTGGCTATATTTTGTAACCCATACTCTAGCGTTAAATACCGTTGCAAACAAAATTATGGATTTAAAAAAAAATGGGCTGACAGATCAGCCCACTATTGTACCCTGCAGGCCTACACCAGTTCTACATTCATCAATTTGCATTTTACAAGCCCAGAAACAAGAATAAAAATAAAACCCATTCTCTCCATCAACCTCAAAAGCCTTTCTAGCATATTCTTCAGCTCTTCATTCATAGACAGCCTCCAGCCCTTCATTCATAGACAATTCTTAGACATCCGCTGCACTTTGATAATTCTTAGACAGGCTCTTTACTCTGTGATTTCACTCTATTCTTCATGATTCCTACATAAAACAGTCTGAGAGGTTAGTTTTCATAACAATATAACAGCATAAACAAGAAACAAAAGAGAGAAAATTAGGACCAAACCAAACAAACACCAAAATAGTTAAGTTATAAAAGTGAAACCCACATGCAACAGTCATTAGACTCCTAAGAAATCACTAGAGAGAACAGAAAATATTCACGGTTCTGCTGCAGAATTATAGTGATGATAACAATGTCAAGCACTAAGTAAGTACTACAATCAAATGTATACACCTACATTTAAACTAAAATCCTATAAATAGACTACTCTAGTACTGATATTTCTAAAATGTGTAGATATGTTAACAACCTAGCAAGCAATCATACACACAGTAGTTGATGGTCTCAAGCTCAATGGTGTCTAACTTCAATGATGGCATATCCTCCATTAGTTACTGATTCTAAATCCAACAAAAGATAACCATCACAAGTTAAAATATCTCTCTAGTCTACCTGTTTTAGTGCACGCGACATTGTCACAATTGCACCCCTACCATTATTGTGCGGATACACATCACCTAAAAAAGGAAAATGGTTGATAAGAAACAAGTTGTGGTAAGATGTAAGCAACTGTGAACCATAACATATTCAATATGACGACCTGATATCTCATATCCTCGAGCCTCAGCATAGATTCTTGCTCCTTTCTGCACATGCCCTAGCTCTTACCTGTCAAAGAAATGGATTATAGTGTCAGATGTAACAAACTTAAGGGAGAGCAGTGTTCCAAACAGACCTAGTCAAAGTGAACAAACTACACTGAGACAAGATATCATATGATACAATATGGAATCTCAATCCTGATATCATATGAGCCAATATTAACGCCAAAGTGGACCAATTCAAGCACACCACCAAGTCCCATAAATCTTTGAAAGTTGCAACTCATAGCCATGATCTAAATATCTTTTTCACAAAGAACATCGTCAAAACACAACGTAGTGACAAAAAAACTCACCAACAGTACTCTAAGATGAGGGTGGATCACTTATGAGGCCCTTCAATTCTCTTTGAATCCTCTTGAGATTTCACTTGCTTTGCATGATTCCTATATAAAACAATACGAGAGATTAGTTCTAATAACAACATAACAACACCTACATGGAAGAAAAAAAACAGAACTAAACCACACTACAAGAAAATTGGTCTTTTGCGGCCAAATGTTACCAACTAATTTAAAATTCTTGTTAAACACTAAAGCAGCATCAGAACAGTACCCTGATCAAGTATCCACAGACATTCATCAGTCCGGCAATACAAACAGCGCAAATGTTAACAAAGAATCGAAAGAATGCACACAAAAGAAGCATCTAAAAAATTTAGTAGTAACAAATCTCTTACATTATGCATTACCTTCCATTGACAAGTTCTCTTAGAACTGCAACTACTCGGAAGCAGTCAACTTCTCCGTGGCGAATGCATGCACATTGACGCATACGTATTCCCAAACACCAGGCCTTGGACGAATAGCAAGTGCAACCCATGGAGGTAAAACAATCGCTTCCTACAAATCAAACACATCAACCAATAGAATCAAAATCTAATCATTACAACAGAGCAATGTAAAAATATTCATTCAATATATCGCTGAACACACCTGTTAGCTTCTTGTTGCTCCCCTATTAAGTGCTCAATCTAAAGCATACGACTTGACAAAAGAATAACAATAAATCAATAAATAAAACTTGACATTTACATACTGATCAAATTAAACAAGAAAAATCAATGATGCGCCAAGTACTAACTATCAGCGATCATTACTTTGGAAAATCAAAAATTGGAGTACCTTAGGCGGCATACAAACAGCAAGCTTTGCAGCAAGCGAAGGAGTTCGGATGCCTGACACAGAGACATATTGCCATACTTATAGTATAGAAATGTTAACGATCATTTCAAACAACAGAAACAGAAACATACAGTAGGAAATTACAGTGCAAAATTCCTTTAAGGCATTTACACAAACAGTTAGAGTACTACATGGTGTAGTTATGCGTTGATATCAAAAGCAACCAAGAACGTACTATCGATTTGATTAGATTCAATTTCTAAGATGTGGGGATGAAATCAAAATACCTAATTCTAACAGCATAAACATAGAATTGTGCCCCGATTCTAACAGTAAATGTGCCCTAATTCAAACAAAAATGAACCAAGCAGCCAAAATTGACGAAGCAACAATTTTTTGGCCGACCGCTGTACCAAAATCATGGGACTAATAGACTGCGCATAATCTAAATTAAACCTGAAATTAGAAAATTTGTAATCTAATACTTTAATCTTGAATACCCTTCAATGGAATTCATTATCCCCAACATCAAATCGTTAAAAAAAAAACCATATTTAGACCAATTTTCTCGTATTCTTAGCTAAAATTGACGAAGCAATACTTGTTTTTAGATCTTTAGATCTCCTCAGTAGCCATCTTCTGCTTAAACAACCATATTTGAATCCTAGCTTTCTACAAACACAAACAAAACGTTAAGACGACACCCAAAAACAAAAAGCTGTCAAAAACAAAGAAACATAAATCAAATCAGAGAACGATAAAAATAGGAAAATCCCTAGATTTTACCCCTAAATCATGCAATTAATCAAATCGGAGAACAACAACAGATTAACAATCAAATCGGAGCATAAATAAAACAATCGAATATATCTAATAATCACTCCATCATAATCACGAACCTTATTGAAGTAGATGCTGAAACAGATATGATTGCTTGAATACTTTTTGACCTCCTCCAACATCTTCTGTTAAGCTTTTGTTCATATTCTACAGTTCTGGATCTCTGAGATAATCCATGGTGTTGGTGGTAACCATGAAGAGAGGTAAAAAAAATATGAGATTGAGGGAGAGCTATGGCTGAAATCATCAAAAACAAATCTGTGACTGAGGGTTGTAGAGAGCAGTGGACTTGTATGACTCAATGATTCCAACTACACGATTTTACAACTACACCCTGCGTTTCTTACTTGGCTTGTTTCATTACTTTTCTACAATTCAGGACTCATCACAGACTCTGAGCAGTGTTCTTCCGTAATGATAAACAAAATAAATAAGCAAGAGATTGCACTTGTAAAGATTTCCAGACCAAAGGAATCAAAGTGAGTACCAATTCGTCTCAACCATATTAATGTGGCTCAAACTGGGTTACAACGACGCGACACGCGCAAAAACCACAAGGGCAACATCCCATTTGCGATTATAGACAAGATAACAGAAAAACAGGAAATAAAAGATCAAGAGACCAGCACGATTGGACTCGATTTGGCCGAGACTCAAACCTTTTCCCCTGCTTCACGTTGGTTACAGTGGTATCCTCTCAAACGAGATTTTTGGAGCCTGCGCAAACAATAAAAATAGCATGTGAGGAATATAAGAGAATGAGAGGTGTGGGTCTGAAATATAAAGGTAAAAAAATATAAAGGTAAAAACAACGAAAAAGTTCTTTTTGCTTACTCTAGTTTGTGTCCTCTATTCACAGTCTAC
This sequence comes from Papaver nudicaule, assembly GCA_023529015.1. Lineage (NCBI taxonomy): Eukaryota > Viridiplantae > Streptophyta > Magnoliopsida > Ranunculales > Papaveraceae > Papaver > Papaver nudicaule. The sequence continues at coordinate 11,455 of JAJJMA010295080.1, forward strand.
GTTCTGCTCATTTTAAAGTAGAGCTTATCTTGGTTCCGGGATGCAGCATTCACCCTGAGTTCCTAAAGATCAAAATTTTAATTTCAACACTAATAAGTAACATCATTGCCACACAATGAAAACAGTTTAGAACAGAGCATTGAAATTATACCCGTACAAGGTTCTCCTTGTGCTGATATGACATTGCACACACTTGGTAGTCTTCGAGAAGCCCAAACTCTTTCTCGATTACCTGATAATTATAAAAAGCCTGTATTCTCAACTCTGCCATATTACATCCCTGCAACTCAGGATTCATCACCAACTTACAACAAAGTGAGGTAACATCAGTATCAAGAGCGAGAAGGGGTGTTCCTACCACACCAGAAAAGATGACCATATGGTTTGCTGTCAACCCAATGTAGATGCCGCTGTAGTCATGTTGATACTGAAGCTTAGTCTGTAACCAATGTAGATGCCGTTGTAGTCATGTTGATACTGAAGTTAGGATTACACCATATGATTGATAATTTTTGCGAACCTGAATCATCTCACTCATGTGCATTTGCAGACTTGAAAAGGCTAAAGGACAGGGTCTTTTCTCTTCGCTGAGATGAGAAAACCACTTCCTAACAACATCGCTGTAATGGCTGGCAGGATGTTCTTTACCCTGAATGATATCTTCAAATCCCATAGAGAGTAGACCAATTAAAGCATGTATTGCAGCAAATTGAGTGGGAAGAACCCATATTCTTTTAGAGTTCTGGTCCAAAAAGGAAGATAACATGCGTCTTAGATCCTCTTCAACTCCTAGCTGCTCACCACTGTTGTGATCCCCAAGCCTGAGAAATGAACACATTAATGAATTAGAATATATACCAACTACATGCATCTCTGTGAGGCAAATTATTAATTGAACCTATCAACCTAAGCGGTAAGTAT
>JAJJMA010295110.1:0-10902 GCA_023529015.1 Papaver nudicaule
AATTTGTAGATACATGGTTTGCCTGAATGCATAGGAGGCTTATGGTAGGTATCGAAGATACCTGGTTTGCCTATGTAGAGCATAATGTTTATGGTAGGTATCGAATCAACATTGATAATTCAAGTAACACTATGGGGGAGTGCCGATCAAAGTTGGAGCTTAGACATGGTACTGTACTCCTGTCGCGACCTCGAAATTCGACTATTCGATTCTCGTTTGCACCTCCTCAGGGCGAGATATAATTTCGAAGGAGGCTCCCTTAGCTAGCATAACTCGCTTTCCATTCCCGTGAATGTAAATGAGCTAGCCGTTTAGGGGTTCCTTACACCCTAATGGTAGACGTCCATCCCATTTATCATCCCCACGACGCGTCGTCGGGGAGGTTTCATAGGTCGTAGTGGGTCCAAATGCCTCTAGCTTGTGTAGCTTTGATGCAAAGTACCCACCGCTAATGGGGTGTCTTGTGGGTAAAGGAATGTGTCGTGTAGTTCGAAGGGCCCTTGCGACTACATCGACCTCATCTTTGTGCCTATTCTGGTAAGTCTTTGTAATGCCTAGTCTGGTAGGTCTTACATTTTAATTATTTATATGCCGAGTCTGGTAGGTGGCGCTCAGGGCCTTTTTGTAGATATGCCCAGTCAGGTAGGAGTTCGTTCATTCAAGTAGGTTTGGAAAATGCATCGAGACGTAACAGATCAAGATGTTTGTTTTTATTTATTTCGCTATTATCGGCATTGGAGTACCTTGAGTACATTCGACATCTAAATAAAACGCTTTAACAGCTTTCCCTCGACCAGAAAATTCATGCGTTCTTCCTTATGGTTAAGTAAACTATATTTATCATTCCCCATTGCTCGCTCGATGATATATGGACCTGTCCATGCCGGCTCTGACTTATCTTCTGAAGTTCGTTGTATTGTTGTAGGTGGTGTACTTTCCTCGATGGTGTATTGCGTGTCATCCCTTTTCGCTACCATAAATTGCTCTCTATCCTGTAGGTTTTTCATAGGGCTACAGTTCTTTGGTTGCGATGCCATCAAAGTTGTTGTCTTCCTTACTTCCACGTCAACGATGAACTCCTTAATCTTAGCTTCTATATAATTAGGTTGTTTGCTTCGATTTCCCTGACATGTCTCTGAACCTTCCCTTTGGCGGATGTCGATCTCGTTGCATGTGCGAGCTTCGGACGGGTCTCCCATTATTTCTGCAATCCGATCAGGTGTTGGGAATCGAATACGTCGATGGAGCGTCGATGCAACTCCCATAAGTCCATGTAACCATGGCCTTCCCATGATAGTTGTGTATGGAGAATCAATGTCAACTACACAAAATGATGTTAGGAGGTGAAGATCTCCTACATATACAATCAGAGGTAGCTCTCCCCTCGGCAGCGATGGTTTTCCATTAAATCCATAAATATTGTACGTTGATGGCACTAATGTGGATTCCTTTCCGAACATCTGATGGTGAGCTTTCCCAAAAAAAAATTCGTCGAAAATCGTTATGTGCCCGTCCACCGGCTTCTTCTGCCACTCCTCCAATGATTTCTTTACTGCTATACTCATTATTTCTTTTCCTTCGAGGTCTCGCTTGTAAATCCTGTCGGTAATGGTGCTATGAAAACTATACTCAGTGATCTCAGAATGCACTATCGAATTGCAGTCATCAAACCTAGGGATGTTTCGATCTATTTTGATTTCGAATGCCTGGTGCTTTTTGACTTCCTGATGTTGTGGCTGTTGTTGGGGTGCATTTGACAATCCGAGGAGGCGGTTGAATTTTCCCTTAAATATGAAATAATAGACTTGATCTTATATTGTTATGCATTGTTCTGTGGGATGGCCATAGAACTTGTGGAAGGTGCAATAGTCTTTTGAATTTCGTTCTCCTGGAGGTTGGTTTCCTTTGCTTCTCGGGTAGCGAATCTCACTTGATGATTCAGATTCTACGATACATCTCAAGGCTACTTCCAATGGTACGCTCAGCTTCGGTAGCTTTCTGTCTTGGAATGGGGGGAACCCTAGTCTCCTTTCTCCGAACCTTCTGTTTTGAAACCCTCTCCCTTCGTATCCTTGAGATAATCATTGCTTCTGGCTTCGTCGAATCCCCCGTTGTTATATCTTCGATTGTCTCTATATCGACCATCTCCAAACTTTCCCTCGCTTCCATATCGGCCTCCATCATTTTTCCTTTCTCTTTTAGGTGACTCCCCTACTTGATTGTCATCTGGTTGATATTGTTTTGGTCCAAATAGTACATTTTTGAAAGGTTCCCCATATCTTTTGATTTCTTCTCGTTCTCCGAACGAGAGATTGTTGATCGAATGTACTTGCTTCGACATGATTCCCTTCCCTTGAGCTTCTTGTTATTTGATTTCCTCTAACGCGATGCGCTCTCGCTGGTACTTTCTCAAATCATGTTGCATCTCGATGTTCTTTGAGAACAACTTGTTATATAGAGGATGGTCTTTATCCAGTGCATTTAGGAAAGCTCGAAATTTGTCCTTTTCCGTGGCACCGTTTTCTACCTCTACGCACTGTGTCGTCCATCTGTCTGTGAGGCTCTTAGTAGATTCCTTGCTTCTTACCTTGATGCTGAATAATTTTTCTACCCCAGGCTTCGATGAGTTATTGTAGAGGAAGTGTTGTAATAAAACCCTCGCTAAGTCTCTGAAAGATGATATCGAGCATACAGGTAAGCTGCCGTACCAAGCTAATGCTTCACCTTTTAAAATGGATGGAAAATATTTGCAAAGCACCCCATCTTTATCTGCCCATGCCAAGAACAATCGCCGGTACATCTTACATGGTATGTTGCGTCACCACTTCCATCGAAGATAGAGTTGAAAATCGGCATCGTGCACTTGACTGGAATTGGCTTGCTTAGAAGTTCATCACCGAGGGGTGATCGACGCACCTCACTGATTAGTTGCTTTAGTTTTAAATTTACTGTTGGTCATGTCTTGTTATCGAGGAGTTCAGCTCGCATTGCCTTGATTTCATCCATCATGACTTTTTGCACGACAACGGTTTCTGCATCCTTTCGTGCTTGCTCACTCTCGTATACCAAATGTATGTTGTTTGCCATCGAATGTATACTAGGTTCGGGACGATGATTCGATATGTCTCCTTTCTGAGTAGACTGTTTTATGGTGTGCGAGCTTGCCCTTGTATGAGTGTTGTTTTTCGCTGCGAAATGATGTTTTGACTGTGAATTTTCATTTGGATGAGAATTTCCTTCGTTACCTCTTTTGTAGTTCGATGCTGATTTTTCGGCAGCTTTTCTTTTGGCTTCAAACAATTTCAATTTGAGTTTCCTATTTTTTCTTATTAGTGCTTTAGTTTCTGCTCGTATCGTTTGCTCCTATATTGGCTGATCCAGCTGTTGCACGGTGTCTGATTTGTTTTTTTTTTCGCTCCTTCCATGGCTTCATCATTTTGCTGTTCTTGATAACCTTTCCCTTCTGGTCCCAGATCTTGGATAAACACGTGTTCCTCTGCCATGTGTTCCTTGTGTTGTACTGTGCTTCCTACTTCTGGTGAAATTCCTTTGATGACAGACTGCCTTGTGTTGTGTTGCCTCGATGAACCCATTCTTTGCCTCGGTATCTGATTGGATTTCGATGTCATGGTTTTTGATTGAGACCTGCAAAAAAGTAACCGACAAGTAAGTCCAATGTAACTACCTTTGTGTTCTAACGGTCTGACATGTATGCTAATATGTATAACCGACTCTGACAAGCGAGATTTTATGGTGATTTCATATATTGTACGATCCAATGGGATTCCTCGAATTTCTGACACGAGGATTTTTATGTTGGTTATATTCAGATCCACCTACCAAAAATAGAAATTCTCAGAAATCTACCCTAACTATTTTTTCCAGATGACTGTATTCTAGTGAAAGGGGAATCCCTGACCTTCCTAAGATATCTTGTTTAGAAGGGAAAACCCTAAAATGACCCTATGAGTTCTTTTGGTGGAACAAATTAAAGAAAATATCTTGAGGGTATATAATGGAATTTTAACCAACCTAAAAGCAGAAACTAATTTTTCACAATTTTTTTGGAATAACCGTTTTATTCTTCTTTTTCCATGAGATGAAAAATCTTGAAATCTTTTCGAATCTTGATTTGATCTTATTTTTCAAAGCTTAATTCCTTGAAAACTTCAATCCACCGATATGATGATTTGCTCGAATATCTTTCGTATTCTAAAGCTCAAGATCTTTAGAAACTTAAGGTTGTGGAGATATTTTGAGTCTAAATATATATAAAAGGAAAGATTAAGCAAGAAATCTTAGCAACCCCAAGAAAAAAAATTCCAGAATTTTGAAAAAACTACAAAGCATAGGCAGACCGAAGTCTTTTTAATCAGTCCATGTTTCTAGCGCCAAACTGTGTTGGTATAAAATATGCTGGGAGATCTTATGCCTAACAACCATTCGATCAAACCCTAAGTATGGAGGTTATACAGCTAATTTCCTTGCTATCATACAGATCAAACTATTGGACTATTAATTACTCGATGACAATCATTAAACTAACACTGGAAATAAGATCAATGACCATTCATTAACTATAAAGTTTTCTTGGTGATTATACTACAATGGATATGAGCTCAATGACCAGAGGAGATTACAAAAATATCACTAACCTAGTCTCTCTCAAAGCCCCCAAGACTTACCAAATTATCCACCCCCTCCCCCCAAATGAATTTGGGTTCGTTAGATAGTGTGAGGTACATAGTGGAATACAGATAATAAGAAAAAATACACAATCGTGGGTGTCAGATCCTGTCGAGTAAGTCGGTCTACATATCGAAGTGTTTCCGAAGTTAAGGTTGGTGATTCTGCTCTTCGATCTTTCCTGTCTGGTGTAATGGTTTCTTCGATTCTACTTCGGATCTCGTTGACTGACACTTCTTTGATGATACCCGTTCATCGAGGGATGCTTCTGTTGACAAGTCCTCGATTTATTCCCAGCTTCGCACTCCTTCCTAGATTATCCTGCTTCCTTCGTGGGATGTTGACACGTGGTTCGATGTTTTATGCCCCCTCAAGTTTAGTTGACGAAAACTCAATCTTTCTACAATATCAGGTCGGACTAGGATAACTTACGTATTGAGACGAAGAATGATAGATGACTGAAGACCGGACCTTACACACTTGATATTCATCGTCCTCATGTCAAAAGGTAAATGACTCTCTTGGAATTTTGTCATTCTACCTTTATATCTATCGTTACATAATCATCACTCATTGGAACTAATACCTATGACGGTAAAAGTACATTGTTGTATATATACACCCGAGGAGAATTAAGTCCAAATAAATTGTGAGAATGACCATTGACCTTGAAAACGTCATCATCTTGTAGTGTATGAAGAGATGATCCTAACGAGCCAAGAATCACTTAATTCCGTTATATAACGAGAAAGTTATGAGTGATTTACTATTTGCTGAAATGCAAACATGAACGCGTTCATGTGCTTGAAAATATGTTCCTGAATTCTCAGAAACATATGAACGCATTCACCGTGTGAAAAACGTGACTAACTTTATGGGCAAGGTCTATACTTGGACCAAAGCAATTAGTGGACTTGTTTTCAAGTTAACAAACTTGCTTGAGCCCAAAGTTAACATTGCTTTAATCTTAGCAATCTAGCTTGGCCATTCACTATATATAGATGACTTAGGAAGCACCAAAAGATTATCCCTTTCAAAACCATTGTGTGTGCTACATAAGGTTTTTCTCGGTTCTTAACGAACACGAGTGAGATTTAAAGACTTTGTTTGGGATCACAAAGCACAAGTCTTCTATTTTACTGATAGTTGTATCTTGTATCTAGGGTTATCATAATTCCTTGTCTATTCCAAGTTATTCTCTTCTGCTATAAGAACATTCAAGGATTATCGGTGTAAACGAACCCTAGATTTGATTAATTACCATCTTAGATCGTATATCAGCTTAGGTTGGTCAAAATCTAGTTTTGAAAGATTTTAATCAACGATAGGAAATTTTAACGACAACACTTGTTGTATAAGCTTTAAGAGATAACTAGGTTAAGTTTGTGAAAACCCTAATCTACGTGTTAGGTTTCTGAACGTATAAACCCTAGTTATACAGTTAGGTTTCTGAAAGAAGGAGTAAACCCTAATTGTACGAGTTTGCTTTAATAACTTCTTGTAAGTTCTTTGAAGCGAAATCGAGATTTCCATTAATCATCTACAAGAGATCATCTTTCGTATTCTCTATTGAAAGACGGATTTAGTACAAACCTTTCGTATTCTTGTTGAAAGACAAATCGAGTACAACCAGACGTCCCGTTAGCGGCAGGGTAGCGCTAATCTTCACGACAGACTGTGGAGCAACTCCTAGGCATGTAAAGGACGTCAGCTAGGGGAATCAAGTATGTAGGCTTCTGCGGGAGTCAAGAGATGTAGGAGCACAACGATAGCTGAGTTGCTTGGAGGGTTAATTCAGTCTCAATATATTCCAGTCCGAAGTCTGAGAGTAGGCTAGCGTCTATATTCACTTAATACTGTGTGTGTTCAAATCTGGACTAGGTCCCGAGGTTTTTCTGCTGGATTGCGGTTTCCTCGTTAACAAAACTTCTGGTGTCTTGTTTTACTTTACCTTCTGCATTATATTATCTTTGATCTATATATTTAAAGTATTACAATTGTTATACATTGAACCTTGGAGTGAATCAATCTCTTTGAGATTAACGAAAACTCGTTCTTGTTAAGATTCGATTATTGAATAAAGAACTCAACTCAGGTTACTTGAATATTCATTTTTGAGATCGTTCAAGTAAAACAATCAATATACGTTCACGAAATTAAAAGTTGGTGGTATATCTCGGTATCCCCTCATTTTCAATTGGTATCAGAACGGGCAAACACCTTAAAAACGTATGTCTGTGTTAGACTAGTTCGTGAACTATGAATAAAAAATGTATGAATGCATGGGTATCAATATCTCGTTAAGTTTATGAAGACATGTTGGAAACTATGCAACTATCTGCTGAAAATTTCGACAAGTCTGATAAGAGATAATTGGTACTTTCAGAAGAACTTGAAACTAAGACTATTGAATATGATGATCTTGTTCAAGAATATTCCGAAGCAAAGAGATATACTTAATCTCTTAAAAACACCATAAGTGATGGTCTCTCTCGCGAAAAACATCTTGAAGATGAATTAGCTACTGCTCGTGATCAAGAAATAATCCTTCAGAACAAACTAGATACTCTAGAGAACCGTGAGATGAACGTGTCATTCGACTCGGAACAAGTTGATCTCAAGGTTTAAGTTGAATCACATAAGAATGATCTAGTCACTGCTCTTGAAAGGATTAAATGGTTGGAAGAAGAAAATTTGAGTTTGAAAAACTTGAATAAACTCAATGAAAGCACAAGAAAATTAAACTCAATGCTAGGAGCAAGTAAACTTCATCGTGACACACAAGGATTGGGCTATAAAGGAATAGATGCTCCAAGTACTAGCAAAGAGATAAAATTTGTTAAAGATACGAATTCTTGTCAAGAGACTACCACTGATATCAAAAGTGAAAAATCCGCTACTCAAGTGAAAGATGGGAAGAAAGTCTACCAAGTTCCCAAGAAGGCACACACACATCCAGGTAACACTAAGAATCTCACTCCTTATGTTACTAAACATTGCCATTATTGTGGAAATAAAGGTCACTTGCAAAGAATATGCAAATTCCGTAAATGGGATAAAAAAGGCCAATTAAGTTGTTTTGGAAAATAATGTCAGACCAAACATCAAGGCTGCTCAAGTTTTGACAAAACAGGTTGTGAACGTCCAACCTTTAAGCATAAAAAACAGAATTATGGCAAAGCAAGTAATGCCTATAAATGTTAAACAACGTTCTCTCGTAATCGTCATAATTATCGAAAGGATAATAAGTTTGTAAGAAAGAAGACAACGTCTGATGCTCCCAATTGGAGAACGACTAACTTGCAAAAGAATAGTCAATCCAATTCTTTTCCAAGAAATCTTCGTAAGAATAATAGGAAAAACAATACTACTGCTCGTAAACCCACTCAGGTATTGTTTCCAAAGCATAGTGTCAACAAGAAGGATCAACCAGACAAAACATCTATTGTGTTGATTGACGAAAGAGTCTTTGAGAAGATGATGCCATCTCTCGTAGATGCAAAGGTGAACCAAATAAGGAAAAAGGATAAACAATCAGAGACAAATTATGTTTCTATCACTTGTAGTGAACAAACTTTTCACTCCAACACAACTTGATTGTGTTGTACAACCTCACCATGAATACCCGAGTTGAATATGGTGAGGGAAAACACGAGAAATAGGGCACATCATTTGGATAAACTCTGAATGATCTTATGATTGGAGAAGTCTCAAAAGGTATGTCTATTAAACTTAACTAAGTTTGATGATTTCATTATTATTTGCTTTGAACCTTGATCAATTATTATCAAATCACATTGTAATGGGCGTTACTTAGCTAAGTGGTTTGATGGGAATCCTAATATCATCTTGATTTACTTGTGGTTCAAAAGCCCAATCCTTTTAAAAAAAAAGACAATAATCTTCGTCTCTAATATTTGTTGAGCAATGATATGCAAAGACATGAGTCCACGCTCAAAAGGTTATGTGACCTTTTTCCCTGATGGTTCATGACTGTAAACTCCCAAAGTGGTTTTCATGATTGTCTTTTTAGCACCATATTATTATATATTATGATTTATGCAATGTCATATTCAAGGTGCTACCACATCACAAGCATGAGATTAAAATGTAACGACTCGGTGTGGGTATCAACACTTCTTATGATACTTGTAGGTTTCTCCGTGCCTCTGGCTCCTAAGGCAAGAGTCGAGAACATGGTTCATGGGAATCCCTACTTGTTTAAGCTAAGAAAGTTATGCTCTTACAAAAAATATCTAATCATAAAATTGATATATAAACTTAGGTTATGATAATTGGGTAATATACTCATGAAATAATTCTCATGTTGATATCTTGGGAAGCCCTCTCCTTTAAGGCAATAATTGATTAAAGGTTAAGGGCATAAGATAATGAGGTCCAACATTCATATGTATATATGGATAACGAATACAATTTATTCGTAAGACAAGCCCATACCGACTAATGATCTATGAATATCATTCTTGTTTCTCTGACTAGATTTGTGTTTATGTTCTTAAAATTACAGGTTTGATAAAAACAAGATTAGTCGATAAACGTGGGAATGCAACTAGTTCTTGAATTACACCTGAACAACGTACGCGTTGCTTGAAGGGTAAATTCCTAAACTCAGCGGTTTTTCCTGAACGCGTTCATATAAGAGTTCAAAAATTCCTGAACTCGGAAAAACTGCACATGATCGCGTTCATGAACTTCTATTTTGAAGTTTTTGCCTTTTGTGAATGGATTTTCGAACTCGTTCACATTAAGGCCCATGAAGCTCTTGTCCACTTGTTCCTTTTTATGTTCACGTATCCTTACGCGAATCTTATGGAACCTTTGACTTTTAGCTACTTCTCTTTATAAGATATTGCTAAAGTTTCGTATAAATCCTTTACTTCTAAAAGTCATCGTAAATTTGCTTTTTTAGCCATATAACCCATTTCGGGTAAAGCAATTTGCGAAGAATTATCAAAATCCATGCTTCTGACTCTTATGGCTAAGAGGAGACGATTTTGATAAGGAGGAACCTCGTAAGCTACAATTTTGGACTCCGCATGATAAAACATTGTACTTTTCATTCTTAGTCGTAATGTGCTAAGAAGGGGTAACCTTATGTTTTCTCTAAAGGTGATGGTTTTCCGAAACTCTGTGAGAATTTGGACGATTAAGCCTTAAATTCCTACGTTCGTAACTGGCTAGGGAAGAAAAACATAATCGCAATTTTACTTGTAAAATTGTACTAGAACCTAAGTTTCTACAAAAATCCTTACTTGGGAAGGTCGTCGCGTCGTTCTTAGGGAATGACACTATTGATGATGGTTTTTGATGAGAAGGTCCTAAAGGTAAGTTTGCATCGAGTTCTAGCACCTTATTGGTTGTAGCTCGGAGAAGGACAATGATTGCTCAAGGCAAGGTGAGAAATTAAAAAAGATATGAGAATCGGCAATGGCCTAGCGTCATGGCCAAGCCCTAAATACACGACCATGGCCTAGTGCCATGGCCAAATCCTAATTTCACTCGGCCATGGCCTACTGTCGTGGCAAAATCCTAAAATACCTCGGCCACGGCTTAGTGCCGTGGCCAAGTCCTATTTTCTCAGTCATGGCCTAGCGCCATGGCCGAGTCCTATTTTTTAGGCCATGACACTAATTTTTAGGTTATGGCCTAGTGCCATGGCCGAATCCTAATCTTTAGGCCATGGCATTCCTAATTTTTAGGCCACGATTTAATGCCATGGCCAAATCCTAATTTTTAGGTTATGGCTTGGTGTCATGGCGAAATCCTAATTTTTAGGCCATGTACCATGCTCACACCCTGATTTTTAGGCCATAACTTGGTGCCATTCATATTTCCTTGTTTTAGGGTATGGTTTCATGATATTCATGTTTTCCTAAGTAAATTCGGAAATCTGACAGATTACAAAGTAATGTAAAGACTACGAAAAACATACCAATTCGTAAGGAATTAGGAAAAACTTTGTTAGGGCATTGTCTGGTCAAACCCACTAGCGTTGGTATGTCAAGCTAGTTGTCAGTTTTAGGTGTCAAAACTCAATTCTTGATTTAGCCTACTAGAGTTTAGATTTCGGAATTGGGATATAGACAAAGTAGTAGAGACCTTGAAGACGAAGATTGTGAAGACAAAGAAGACATCAATTATTCTTCATCGACAAAAGGTTAGTAGGAGTTATGACTTTATGGATATTCTTCTATT
>JAJJMA010295118.1:2205-14087 GCA_023529015.1 Papaver nudicaule
AAAAAAAAAAAAAAATCGAACTACGTAGTGCTTGATCCCTTTTTCAAGGGTACGTAGGCAGCCATACTTCACGGTTCAGCACCTAATCATTCTTAAAAATATTGAGACACAGAGTAGCCCTCTAACTCTCAGGTCACTGATAGCACTCAGTGTATGACCTTTACTCAGAGCAAACATCTGAGTAAGAAATATTGAGACACAGAGTAGCCCTCTAACTCTCAGGTCACTGATCACACTCAGTGTATGACCTTTACTCAGAGCAAACATCTGAGTAAGAAATATTGAGACAAAGAGTAGCCCTCTAACTCTCAGGTCACTGATAGCACTCAGTGTATGACCTTTACTCAGCATGACCATGATCTGAGTAAGAAATATTGAGACACAGAGTAGCCCTCTAACTCTCAGGTCACTGATCGCACTCAGTGTATGACCTTAACTCAGCATGACCGTGATCTGAGTAAGAAATTTTGAGACACAGAGTAGCCCTCTAATTCTCAGGACACTGATCGCACTCAGTATACGTCCTTTATGCAAAAACAGTTATCCGAATAACAAACAGATCTAACTTTCAAGTCACTGATCAAATACAGAAAGATTACCTAAATATTCATAGCAAAATAAAAGGAAACAAGTTCCTCCAAGACAATGTTTGAGAAAAGTTAACTATTACAAAAAGAGAACTGATTGTCAAAAACCAAAACACAATGATTACATCCCAGGCTGGCAAAGTCTAAACTAAAATACCTATAATCAAAGGCAATCAGTCCCGTCCTGCATACCTAAAAGAGGTCACACATCATTGAGAAGGATTTTTCATACGTGCAACAAGCACAGGAGGTAACTCAGCAGGTGGGGGACGAGGTATTTTCTCCTTGGTTTTGGATTCAGCATAATCAATCACCTCGTTAATACTCTTAACCATCTCCACGTGCGCAACATACTTAACCTCAGCAATACGAATATCAACACTAGTATAAAGCTCAGACAGATCATTTTTCAACTTTCCCACCTCACGCACGGCAGCAGCAGCACGAGCGCTCTCAGAACGCGAGGAAGATTGCCAGAATGAGGTCTTACCCTCCTGCATCACTAAGTCTTTCTGTTTTTGATCAAATTTTGCACCTGCTTCGTCAAGTTTTCCCTGGAGCTCTGATATAAGGCAAAAGAGAAAATATAGTCAAACATCAAGAATAAGAAAAACAACAAGATAAAAGCGTAGTACACTAATATACATGACACTAGTAATAATACTAATCTAAATCTACCTTCTTTAAAGATTCTTCATGGCGTAAACGAGCCACTTCGTTCTCAAAGCTCCAGGCAGATTGTTTCAACCTATCTAAATGAATTTTTGATTCATCCGCTATCTTCCTAAGGCGCAAAATTTCGACACGAGCATCCCTCAATGCAGCAGATTGAGCAGTAAGGCTAGATTCGAGACTGTCTCGCTCAAACGCCATTGAACGCAAAGAATTTTCTAAAATAAGAATCTTCCCAGCTGTTTCATTCGAGGAATCTTTCCACCAACTAATCTCACTAGCGGCATTTATTCTAGAGGCATCATACTCATTCTTAAGAGACACTAATTTGTCTCTTAACTCACAGCACACGTGGTTCAGCTTGTTTGAGGCATCCACCTTACGGTTCCATTTAAGCATCATTTTAATTATCTTAAGCTCTAAGGAGGATTCACGAGCACGAAGACGAAGGTTGTCAAGATACAATGCCATAGGATCCGAAGGGATCGCCACTAACCAGATAAGGATAAATTCAGAAGGTACCCAAACAAAATATACATATCCAAAATAATACGACGAGGCATTAAGGATGGCTACTCACCAGAAATTTTAGATTCAACGACAACTTTCTCCTTGCGCGCTTTCTCAATGGCATTACGCAATGTCTTAGCCTCACGCTCCAGTTCCTCAATACTTAAACCCTCATCATTCTTCAAAGATCTCTCCAGCTCGGCGACTCGCTCCTTTTCAACAATTAGCTCTTTCTCACACTGCTGGTTGCGGGCCTCAAGCATCAATGACTTACAGTGAAACAACTACCGAAGAAGATAACACTACACCAATTTTGGGTGGTAGCAACGGTGCCCATATGTTGCTAAAAGTGTTAGAAACGGGGGCTGGCCGTTGCTATTCATGGTGTGACGAATTTTAGCAACGGTAATGTTGTCGTTGCGTCTCCCGGTTAGCAACGGTCCTAGCAATGACCGTGTTCAGCCGTTGCTAGATTTTTCCCGCAACGGCCTCTTTTCCGTTGCTTAATTTTGCCCGCAACGGCCTCTTTTCCGTTCAAATTTTAATCAGCAACGGCCTATTTACCGTTTCGGATATTTTTACCAGCAACGGCTCATTGTCGTTTCTAAATTTTTACCAAAGTAAAAAAAAAGACCAGGTCAAAGAAGACCAAGCTTGACTTTGACCTGATCAAAACAAGCTTGGTCAGACTTTGACCTGGTCAGCTCGGCCAATCTTTGACCTTAGAAAGATAGATATTTTCAAACCATTCAGACACTTAGCCAAAATTAATACTTCATACACTTAGCCAAAATCAATACTTCATACACTTACAAAAAAAACTTAGCCAAAAAAAAACTAAAAAAATATTCATACATTCACAACCGAAAACCAATGTTCTTGTTCTCTAATACATAAAACCTAACTAATTTCAGTATCTATACTTGTATAACCTAGTTCTGTAGTACTCATATTTGATAGATAGGTACCTTCCCATCAGCTTGACTAGTGAGTTCATTTTGCTTTTAAGTTCCCTGCAACAGCCAGCCGACAAATTGGTTCTTGAAAATACTGCAGTGATATGAAGATTGCTTCCTGTAAATGAGCAGCTTGCAAGTATAAGATGTGTATACAAGTAAGAAAACAGAGATGTAGAAATTATACAAAAATAGGAATCAGTATAGTTATGGGAAGCATATCTCTCTATCTTTCCATCCAAAATTATGACCGAAAGACTAACAAGATAAAAGGAAAGACAAATCACATTTACATAAAGTTTCAAACACAAAGAAATATGAGTTTTTTGACTTACTCCCAAGGGTCGTCACCGACGAGCAAATGTCATTTTGGATCACGTAAACAAGTTTCCACTTTGTCCGTTGTGACTCTTATAGCTGCCGTTATATTCCAAACATTCGAGCTAAGTCATACCTAAGTGCCTCATACTCCTCATATCTGGTAATGTCTATAGACCATCCAACAACCATTCTTGCAGCCCACATTGCATACGGCTTATAAAAATTCTACCTATCCCTAAAAATGCAGGCATGCGCCAAAACACCTAACATCGTAACCTACAAAACACAAGCCATCAGGCATATCAGAAGTTGAAAGCAAGCAAATTCAAAGATATCTAAGAAAATCATAGGCACATTTGCATACTGACTTAAAAATCAAATAAGTAGCATTCAAAAGTATGATTTAGGATCATGTTGCAACTAGCTAAATACAAACAGTATATTACCATCTGAAGAACTCACATCTCAACTTCCTTTGTTGTATCCAGCTGACAAACAGGTTACACATGACATGTTTAAGCTTTGTAATCCCACCCTGCATAAGTCCCCATCCATTGTTCAGCAAAATCACTGGACGATTCATCTTCTATTCACCAAAACATTTATAAAAACTTATGTCAAACCAGCCATACACATCTCTGTGAACTGCATGGTACCTACAACAAAATGACAAAGTCTAAGACAACAAGCATTTCCAATGATGATTCTGACTATAGACTACTAGTTAACATTGTCATAATTTGTCAAAAACTACACTTAAGAAAACATAAACAGAGATGCGTACGGCTGTATAAATTTCAATACTAAGATTACTGAATATGGTTCCATGTGCTAGTTCAACTCCAGAGTTGAGAACTCTCAAGTAATTGAAACTATTCTAGAGGTGGATTCTCAAGCATAAATAGGCATTTAAATCCTACTAAGCACCTACCTCATCTGCGAGAAGAACTAAGTTTTCCTTTTTGCCGAACTCCACAATTGCCCGTTGGTTTTCCTCTGCGAGAACCTACAAGCATAAATAAACAAGAATGTAAGAAAAATCTTAAAGAAACTTGTAACAGCAAATGAGTAAGGCAGAACAAGCTCTCAAGATGTTTTGTCCTTGGGTTAACTTAAAAAAGCCAATCGTATGGAAAGCAATTGACTGTTGTTGTTATACCTGACCAGTTGGATTTCCTGGATTGATTACCACCAAGGATCGAATGGTGATAGGGCAAAGAACTCCATCTTTCTCTGAGCTGATTAATAATTGCATCATCATATGAACCTAAGAAGCAAACAAGAAAGCAACCATAAGATTTCTGTTACTTCATCTTTTCATATACATTTTAGGAGATGTAAGGTTGAGTACTTACTGCAGACACTAGTGGAAAATGCCCGCTTAGAGACACGAGGTAAGTGTCGTTTAGAGCCTAACAGCGACATTTACTTGTGTTGCATCAAGTGTCGCAATATCTCCGTAGCAGTTTGGAACGACACTTGCAAATGTCGCTGTTGACTGCGACATTTATAAGTGTCGCAGTCTGAGACACGTATAAGTGTCGTTATGCAAGTATTATAAATTAAAAAAAAAAGAGTCAGATATGGCTGACTGCAGATCAGTCAGCCAGACTAAGCTGAAACAGACTGACTCAACGAAAAGAGTCAGATTTGGCTGACTGCAGATCAGTCAGCCAGACTAAGCTGAAACAGAACTGACTCAATGAAAAGAGTCAGATTCGGCTGACTGCCTGAACCATTCTGACTTAGCTGAAAACAGAGCTGACTCAAATTCAAATTGAAACTCAGATTCAGATTCAAAATCAGATTCAGATTCAGATTCAAAATCAGATTCACATTCAGATTCATATTCAGATTCAGTTACAGTTTCAGATTCAGATTCCGGCTGAAAATTCAGATTACAATATAGTGGTAGATGAAACCTGAACACTATCTAACTAAGTTATAAGCTAACAAAAGGTTGATACAAACTAGATTTCCGTCACCAGAATAGTTCCTTCTGACAGTTTTCCCACAAGATAGATGAGACTTCAAGTAAAATACCTGCACACAACAGCAAGTAAATATCAAACTCAACTCAAGAAAATCAGACTTGCATTCTGTACCTGTAATAGCTAGATTTACATGTGTTTTCAGATGAACCTAAAATATCAATAGCTACCGCGATCTCATTTAAGTGTTCATAATGGTGCATACATACATTCATTGAAAACTGTGCAAAAACCTAAAATGCCACCAAATGTTGTTTCCAATTACCTGCTAGTGTTTTCTTCATAGTCCAATGCACTCCACTAAGTGAGAAGACAATTAATCTCCTGAAAGGAAAAAAAAAAAGATACTAGTTAGAAACTGAGGCTACATCTGTGATGATACATACACTGAATTGAAATATCCACAAACTAAGAAAAGAAAAGAAATACATACCTGCCTGTTGAGTATCGCCTCCATCCCAATACTCACTTTCTCCCACAGTTGCTGAAATCAACGGCGCTTCATTACTGGTTGCAGTGAAGACATACGGATCTTCAAGAGCATTCTTATTTGGGTCTGATTTTACTTGTGATTCCAAAACCAGATGCCAATGCTTCCTTGTCAGATCTTTGCAGTAGAAAACTTGGTAAGCTTGAGAAGCATGGATGAAAGGCTCATCGACCTCCTTGGAGCTTCTCATAAACTTTTCAAAGTTGACAAGCCTCGACTTTGTCTCTGGATCCACATATGATCCATTTGTTTTGTCTTCGACGCGCACCCAATCACATAGAAAAACAACTTCTGTGAAAACATCATAGTCTAGTTCAAGTATCATCTGCACTATGCCGTAGTACGTAGTGTCGTCTTCGACAAGGTTTGTATCTCTGGAACTTGCTCTAAAGCTGGTACAAGCTTCCATAGTAACCCCGCTGTTTTGTGTTGTCAAATGTTTCTCTGCATCAGATGTATAGAAAAGATAGCCATTAACAGAGTACGCTCTATATGAAACGGTCGAGAAGGAGGGACCGATTGCGAGCCTGCGATAATCTGTCATGGGAGTGCCTTCAAGTTGGTCTTGCAACCATAAAATGTAGTCTACAGGCTTTGTCCTTCCCGTACAAGTTAGGTTGAAATTAGTAAGATATGTATCATATTTTCTGTGAAAAAACAAAGAAAATGTTAGTGAAGCTTACTTTTTTATACTGTAATCAAAGGATTGAAAAATAAATCAGCTTAGGAGAATTGGCTTACGCTTCCCATTCAGTATTTTCATCTGAATGTCTCAATATCCATTTACGCACTTGTTGATATTGTATGTTGGTTAGCGTATATGGTTTTCCTTGTGAATGAGGTGGGTGTGGACCTTCATAAACATCACCAGGCATTGTTATCTTTCCTCGACACTTGTAAGACTTTCGCCTCCCTTCAGGAATGTACTCCATGCAATGGCGCGCGCCTTCATCGACCAAATACTGTTTTTCAATAGACCCTTCAACATAATTTTTGTTGCGACCAAGTACCTTGTAGGTTCTCATCATCCTGCAAATGTAATTTGTAACCACAGATATGTAAGTTTGTTTAGATTCACAATAAGAAACTGAAAGCATTAGTAACCAAATGACTGTACCTCTCAAAATTGTACATCCACCTAAACTGAACAGGCCCCAATTCAAGTGCCTCTTCTGCCAAGTGAACGACGACATGGGTCATACTAACAAAAAAGGCAGGCGGGAAGTATACCTCGAAAACACAAATTGATTCCACTACACGCTCTTGCATTATACGAAGCTCTTCACAATTAATCACCTTAGAACAAAGAACTTTGAAAAAGATTGATAAGTGTCGAACGGCCTCACGCAGAGGCTTATGCTTCTTAAAACAATGCAGTAAAAAAATAGGCATTAGTCCCTGCATAAGAATGTGATAGTCATGCGACTTCAGGCCCTTCAATTGGAAATCCTTTAAACATACTTTCTTTTTCCAGTTGGAACTGTAACCAATTGGAACTTTGAGAGTGCTTAGAGTTCTGCAGAGAAGTTCCCTTTCAGAATTAGACAAGCGATAAGGTGCAGGACCGACCTGATCTTTTTTCCCATTCTTTTCTGTGAGCCACAATTTAGGCTTTAATTTCAGATCTTCTAAGTCTTTGCGCGCTGCAACCCCATCCTTAGACTTATCCTTGTGGCCCATGAAGGTTCCAAACAAATTCTCTGCAAAGTTCTTTTCCACATGCATGACATCCAGATTGTGCCGAATCTTCAGAAACTGTAGAGAAAAACAAGGAAAAATATGATAAACAACCATATATCCTTTTGAACTAAAGCAAGATACAATATAGGTTAGGCCAGGAATACCTTCCAGTATGGGAGACTATATAAAATTGATCTCTTCGACCATGGAAATTCAACCGTCCCACGCTTTGCTAACTTCCCAAATTCTTTATCTGCTGTTTCTGTCTTGTCAAACAATTCAACACCACTCAAACGTCTTGGTGCCTCTCTCGTATCCACCGATCCGTTGAATTGTGCTTTCTGCCGTCTATAAGGGTGACTCCTGTCTCTTAAAAACCTTCTATGCCCCATATACGCATACTTTCTACCTGATTTCAGCCATATTGCATCTGTATCTTCTCCGCACACCGGACAACCAAATCTTCCCGAAGTTCGCAATCCAGCAACATGTGCATATGCCGGAAAGTCATGTATGCACCACAATAGCATTGCTTTCATTGTAAAAAAAGACTTTGTATGCGCATCATATGTTTCCTTTCCTCTTTTCCACAACTCAGTTAACTCGTCGATCAAGGGCTGCATATAAACATCTATGTTATGGTTGGGACCAAGTGGACCTGGAATCAGCATTGTCAACATTGTGAAATCTTTTGACATGGCTAATTCTGGTGGAAGGTTAAACGGAACCAGCATGACGGGCCAAGTGCTGTGCGATGTCATCATTCCAAATGGGTTAAAACCATCGGTCGCTAGTCCCAAACGCACGTTTCGCTTCTCATCAGCAAATTCAGGCCACTGCGCATCTATTGACTTCCACTGTGAAGAATCCACCGGATGTCGCATGTGTGTAGAACTTTCTACAACCTTAGAATACCATATCATCAATTCAGCTATCCACGGAATACTATACAATCGCTGCAACCTTTCCGTAACTGGAAAATATCTAAGTTTCTTCTGCGGCACCTTTCTAGTGGTTGGATTACTACCTTCTGCAGGTTTTTGCCATCTACTTACCTTACATTTAGGACACTCGTCTAAATCCCTATGCTCGTTCCGATAGAGGATGCAGTCATTAATGCATGCATGGATAATTTCGCACGACAACTGAAAGGGCTTAATCATATCCTTGGCTTTCCTACAATTTTCTGGTAATGCGGTAAAATAGTTTTCAAATACCCAAATAACTGTGTCATGAAAACATCAGAACATTGATACCTTGCTTGCATACTCAGCAACTCCACCGTCACTGACAACTTGGTGTGATCAGCATTACAACCTGGAAATAAAGGTTGTAATGAATCCTGCAACCTCGCACTGTAATCGACACCACCCCTATCTGGAACATTATCAACTTCACCATTACCAGCAGTACCATCTTCAACATCAGCCCACGGTTGGTGATGATCAGAATCAATATAGTTTTCAGCACCAACTGCATTACCTAATGTGTCACTGAACAAGTCTACTATTCTTGGGTGAGAAGCAGAATCATTCACAACATAATTTGCAGGTAAAGGAGGAACTGGGGCATTGGAATGATTCACACAAGGTCGCTCTCCATGATGGATCCACCTTCGGTATGTCAAATCAAACCCATGTTCAAGAATATCCCCATGTACATCATCAAGAGATTGAGGGGCACTATCATAATTCTTACATTTGTTACAGGGACAGAGAACTTCAGTAACACCTTCACCAAGACTATCTTTTGTAAATTGGATAAAAGATTGGACACCAGCAACAAATCGAGATGACAACCTGCGTGCATTCATCCATTCTTTACTTGGAGGAACGATACGATGTTGAGACATCTGCTCACTACTGTGTAACCAAATAGCATATGTTAATAGATGCTCTAACAATCCAAAATGAACTACGAAAAGCAAACTACAAAAGGCGAAAAAAAACCAGTCCACTCAATATGTTATGCGATAGTCGATTGCTTACACATAACCAATCGACTCGCACATAAAATAGGGAGTGTCCCAGCTAGCTCCTGCATTTCAGCTCTTAATTGAACCAACTCAAAAAATGAAATTAGTGAATACAGATTATCAATGAAAAATGTAAACCCTAGAACCAACTCAAAAAATGAAATTAAATTTAAAAAACTCTGAAACCCTAGATCCGTAATACAGAATAAACCCTAGAGATGAACAGAATAACATTAAACATCATCAATTTAAGAAAACCAGATGAACCCTAGGTTGAACCGTAACTTATGAGCCCTAAATTAAACCCTAGAAAGATGAAATCAGCTAATACCCCTAACTTGTGTGCACCATTTTTGCTTAATCTTCTGAGAGACGGAAATTTGTGAGGATTTGTTAAGAAAATGACTAAGACCCAGGTTTTTCTAAGAGAGACGCTATAGACACAGAAGAAAATGAAAAATAGATCTCACTTGTTTTCTCTCGATGGATTAAGTACCTAGCTAGTCAGATGGAGTCAGCTGTCTGGTTGGTGGGCTGAATCACTCTGACTGAGTTTAGTTTCAGCTGTCTGAGTGATGATGGGCTGAATACACGTATTCAATAAACAAGAACAACAAGCTGAAAGCTTCAATAAACATGATATCAGTACTTCATGATGTGAACAAAGTAAAAACAACTTAAGCTTAAGACAGTGATATAACTTCATGATGTTCAAGACAGTGAACACAACCATACAAACACCGATCCATTTGTTACAAACAACTTAAGCTTTGTAATCATACAAAACCAAATCAAAATGGATAGAGGAAAACAACCAAACCAAACCAAAATTACAGGAAAACAAAAATCACAAAATTCACAAAACAAGAAAATTAAACCAATTATACCTCAAGATCCTGCTTAACCCAGATGAAGATTTCCTAAAACCCTGTAAATTACAAATAAAATAAATCATCAACAAAATCACAGAAATTAAAAACCCTAACTTTTAATCCAAAACCATAACTTTTCAATTAAAAACCTTACTTTTACCTATTAAGCACGAAATTGAAATGGTTGAACCACAAAAATTGGGATTCTTTACACCAACTGAATTGAAAAACAAAATCAAATCTAACTTAGGGTTTCAACAAAAACAGAAAAGGTTTTTCTTTCCACAAAAGGGTTTTTCTAGTGTAGATGAATGGTAAAGGGAGAGGGGTTAATGGAAATCATGGTGTTGTCGGAAATCATTTTGGCGCTGCAATTGAATTGAAATTTTCTGAAAGAGGAGTAAAGAAGAGAGAAGTAAATGAAAACCAAAACTGAGTGGGTATTGTACAGGTATATGTAATGGACTTGCGATATTTTCGATGAGCTTTCATCTACACCGCTGAAAACTTATCCAAAATCGTGACCGTCGAGGGTGGGCGTACAATTAGCGGGCGGAAACATCAAATCAGCTAAACGTTACTTATAAGTGTCTCAGTCTGGTCAACACAACAAAGACACATTGACCCTGGTCAGCAACACTTACAGTTTTGTTGTTTAATTATTTTACTGTTTAACCGGAACAACAACACATAAGTTACTGTTGTTCACACAACAACATGAGGTAAATGTCGCAATGTAGTGTCGCAGTCAGGCCCTTTTCCACTAGTGAGAGCTTGCACCATCAGTCAGAAAAATGTCATTGGATCGGCTGGATAACCATCTCGAGCAGCGATTCCAGCTGCCACCGCGTCACGTAAGCACTTAACACCCTGATATTGGAGGAACGGGAAATAAGGACAATGTCTAACATGACACAAGCACAAAAATATAGAACAAAGAATGTGATTTATGTTCTTTTGTTCAAAAATGCAGCAAAATCCAATGCCCCAAACTAATCTCAGTTCTACAAAACCTCATAAAAATTATCGAAAAATTCAAAAAAAAAGAAGGATTTTTTAGGGTATCGAATTTTAGGGTTTTTTTCCGATTAGATCTGGTATGGTTTTCGATGAATAAGAACCTACACTAAATCGCACCAAATGAAAGTATAAAAACTCAAAACCTTAAAAAGAAAAACAAGAAATCATCATCGCTGCAGATAAAGATACAAACTCAAGAGAAGAACCCTAATCACTGAAGTTTTCCCTAATCGCTGCTCAAGAAGACAAAAGAAAATTTTTAGGGTATCGATTTTTTAGGGTTTTTTTCGATTAGATCTGGTATGGGTTTTGAATAAATTAAGCCATACAAACCCCAGAAATTAAATTAAATCAAAACAAACCCAAGAATCAAAACCACTGCAGAAAAACAAAATCGAAAAAAAAATTACTGAAAATTTTGAAGAGCAAAACCCTAACCCTAATCGAAAAAATTACTTACAAAGAATCAAAACCTAACCCTGACAAAGAGATGAACACAATCGACGACCGCTTCTCTTAGATTTGAACTTCTCACATTTGATGAAACCTAACCCTAACCACCATTTCTCTTCAGTTTATCGGCAGCAGAGCAGAGAAAGAAGACCAAAAAAAAGTGACACTACGCCACAGGGCCTGATTCCCAACGTTTTTTTTCCCGCATCTGCAACGTTAATAGCCGTTGCCCACGTGGCAACGTCAAATAACGTTGCGCAATTTTTTTTAACGTTGCTGTAAATAGGAATTATTAAAAATTAATTAAGCAACGTTATTAACGTTGCCAATAACGTTGCGCCTTTAAGGGCTAATG
>JAJJMA010295134.1:0-15793 GCA_023529015.1 Papaver nudicaule
AGTTCAGCCATGAATCATAAGTAGATGAAAGGTCAATTCCTTGATTTGGGATTGATATTAACTGTTTTTCCATGCTTTTTCTGAGAGACATGGATATTGAACTTTGAAACCAGTGAAAACAACTTAACTTCTTATCTAGCGTAGCAACACCAGAGAGTAGACAGAATAGATCTTAAACAACTAATGACGTGTTTCCCAATGGCATTCAAGATAGCCCAAAATAATAATCCTCATCAAGTACTAAATGATTCAGCATAAATCCTGAGAAAAAACATGATATCTAGAGATTTTCACTGAGCAAGCACAGCAGCAGGTCAAGTCTAGGCTTGACAAACAATTTGCCATGTCATCTACATATAATTGTGACGGAAAAGGTTTGCAAAACAAAAAGTAAATTTTTTATCCAATCCAGGCAAACAAGACATGACTGACATGACTGAAAGATGCTAAAAATGGGTACAAGAAACACCAATCTGATTTATTTTTTTAATCTCAGCTACACAACTCATTTTGCCGCTGCTGGCCCCGAGTGATTTAGGCTGGTACCCAGTAAATTCACAATTCAAGTGTATGCCTTTGTTAAAATGACTTGAGGCTGATTTAGCCCCACCTGACTAAATTAAAAGCTATGGGTGTAGGACTTAATTAAAATGGTCTGATCTACATGATTGAAAAAAACTCAGATGACAATGCAATATTCAACGCAAATGGCAAAACAAAAGAACACTTACCTTGAGTTTTTTATTATTCTTGGTCTCAGTGTACATTTGAATCTCAATAGCGTACACTTCCAACAACTGAGTTCCTTTCTTTTGATCATCTGTCCCATCTTTAAGCCGGCAAGATTTATGAAGCTCCTTTAAGATCTAAAGTTGTACTAATACGTAAGTATGATGCTCGAATGCATAGGTGAAACTGAATTAAATGAAATGGCTTGACCAAAATTACCTTATTCATTTTCCCATATTCACCCATGTCAAACCAAATCTTGCAGAGCTTTAAATTTGTCTTAAACCACAATCTCTGTAGGAAAAGAGAATAATTTAATCAGTATTAGCAGCATTAAAACAGATTTCTTTTTCCCTTTTTTTGATGATAATAACAAATTTCATCTTTCATAAAATATCTACGTCATTTCAACAGTGTGTGGCAGAAGATATTCATCTACCTCATTAGTTGCCTCTTCAAGGGCCTTCAATGTGGTCTGATAA
The DNA here is from genome assembly GCA_023529015.1 of Papaver nudicaule. Lineage (NCBI taxonomy): Eukaryota > Viridiplantae > Streptophyta > Magnoliopsida > Ranunculales > Papaveraceae > Papaver > Papaver nudicaule. The sequence goes on from JAJJMA010295134.1 coordinate 1,212, forward strand.
AACTCCCGCAGAAGATCAAAGTTCTGGCTAGCTGACCCAGAAACAAAATCCATTATGTTGTTAATACATTTTTCGCTGTAATTTCGTGTTACAGCTGATTTAATGTACGTTAACATCTCCCTATAGGATTCCATCATCTCTTTATACTTCCCCAACCGGTAATAGAGCTTAACAGTTTGCTTTAAAGCTTTGAAACCCCTGATGAAATGAATAATGGAAACTCATCGTTAAGAACTGAACCATCTACTGTGCAACTTGCTTGTGCAGCAATGTTAGACTTAGCATATTGAGAAATTTACCATTCTGCCTTTTGTGGTTCCATCTGCACCACTTCAGAAAATCCCTCCAACGCTCCTTCAGGATCAGTTTCAACCAAACCTGCAGCAACATTTTAGTGGGAGGGGTAAGCTTTAAATAATAAAAAACAAAAGAAGTGAAGCTCAAAGTAAACTCTCAACTTAAGCACCTAGTAATACAGATCAAAAGGCACCGGCAATAAATCTGGTAATTAACTGTACAGAGAATTTCACATTGTAACCCCGAACAGTATCCAAAATCAATCAACCGATCCTAAGAACAACCCTAAATAACACTACCAGACTAAAAGTTTGCCCAGTTAAGAAAACAAAGTGGGTATACAACCCCAACACACAGACTTTTAAAAGGAAGTACCTTTAGAGTTGTAATATTGGTTTTCAATATCAACATCTTGCTCCTCAGGTTCCTCATCAGAGTACTCAAATCCATAATCTTCCATTGGTTCGTCGTCTGCACATACCAACAACAAACATATCTTAAAACACTTCATTATAGTTTAGAGAGCAAGCTCAAAACAAATATCACCAAAAACCAAAAAACCCTAATTTAATTAATCAGCACAGCACTAGAGGCGTTACCAGTAGTTAAAATAAAACCAACCTCTAAACAAAACCCTAAACTTACTCAAGACGGAAATATCCAACTGAATTGAAAACACATTGACGCGTTGGTACGCATCAAGTACATCGTAAAATCCACAGACATTACAAGAAACCCTAAAAGGCTAAAACATGTTAACTTCACGATCAAAAATTTATATCAACACAAAACCTAATTACAAAATTGAACCCAATCAAGCAAAAATAAATAAAAACAAATCAAAAAAAAAAAAAACATTCACACAAAACCTTTGAGCTTAGAACAAACAAGATGAAGGCAAATCTGAACGTTTTTGATAAATCAAAATTGCTGATCCAAAAAGAGAAACCCTAGATAACGATATAGAAAAAGAAGAAGAGGCTTACCAGAACCCATGGCTAAGTAAGAAATCTATATTCGGTAATAGAAAGAGGGGACAGCTTTCGAGCTTCGCTTTCTCTTTCTCAAGAAAATAAATAAAAACACCGTCTTCTGAATTCTGATTTATATTTACCTTTCTACCGAGGTTTGATAAAGGCGAATTATTTTTGGATAGGTAGCCCATATTCAGTTTATTTCCTTGCGGGCAACCGACCAGGTCGTGGCCCTGACGGGTTCTATTGGCCATCAACACACTTAAGCCCATCACTTCTTTAGATTCGACGGCAAAGATTATGTAGTGGACCTAGGGGTGTAAATAATACCCGAAAAAACGTTGTCCGGTCTGGCCTATCTGTGCCCGCCTGAACCCGTAAGAGCCCAAAGCCTGTCACGACCCATTGCGGGCCGCCCGGCCTGGCCTGGTTAATTTTTAAGGCCGGGCTCAGGCTTTGTTTCAAATTTGATTACCCGGCCTGGTACCTGCCCGAACTACCCGGCCTGGTACCCATTTGTGCTATTCGCCCCAAAAACCTTTTAAATATATCTAATAAAATGAAATATGTAGTGTGAAATAGAGAGAGACTGGAAAATGGAGAGGGAGAAGGAGAAGAATTATCATTAAGATGTGTATAGAATACAAGAATTAAGCCTCTATTTATAGAGGAGTAGACACGAGGGCATCTTAGTAATAAACGTCTAACCCTAGATTTCCCATAGATACTGCCCGTGCAATACACGTTTATAACACTCCCCCTGATGACCACTGTGTCTAAGTCGCTATGAACATACCAGGAAAACTCAAAAGAGAAAAACCTGAAAATGCATGACTTAAGTCAGTGTTGAACACGCATATGTTGCCTCGTTAAAACCTTGACAAGGAAAACCCAGTGGGACAAAACCTTGACGAAGGAAAAAGAGTACAACGCGTTAAGTCCTGTAAATGCGTCTTTGATGATGACGCTCCCCCTGATGAGTACTTCAATCAAATCTTGGCTTGCACATCTTTGACTTGAGACGTTTCAATTCTGACGGACGAGATTCTTGAATGCAGAAGATTACTGTGCTTTTCCTGAAGAAATTTGTTAGTTGATGAAGTCTTCGTTAGCTTTACTCAAGCGGTATTGTATTCGAATATCTTTCGGAAAAACAAAATATTGTCTTCGAAAAATACTCTTGCGCGTCTTCGTTCTTCGTCAACACATCGAGAACTTGTGTCTTGGATTGGTAGCTTCTCGAGATGATTTGCATAAGTGGTTGATGTAGTTTCTTCACCAAAGAGCCAAGATATGAACACATTACAACTAGTGAATAGATACTCAGTACGGGGATTAAAACGGCATCCGAATTCCTAGGAGGTAGTCAAGTTGATTTGGTCTTAACAAAATGACCGAATTTAATGGTGGGAATCCACAAAATAACCGATATTATACAACTCCCCCTTGGATTACCGCTATGTTGAATTTATTAGCCTCACTAAAACCTTGTCAGTAAAACCCAATGGGAAAAAATCTGGACGAAGGAAAAAAAAAAGTACAATATGAAAATTCAACGTCAACCAGATATTGCCTCATTAAAACCTTGCCAGGATAACCACATGGGACAAAACCTGGACGAAGGAAAAAGAGTACAATATCAACATCAACGTCAGATGTTGCCTCATTAAAACCTTGTCAGGAAAACCACAAGGGACAAAACCTGAAACGAAGGGAAAAGAGTACAGCTTTTGACGTTTTATGGATGCGAACTCAACTATATGAGCATGAAAACAAGCATCAAAATAATAACTCTATATTTATAGAAGAGTTGCAAGCAACTCTTATACTGCAGATTACGGTAAAATGAGATTTATGATGCTAAAATTAAGCGCGGATTTAAGTGTTTTTCAGGAATCCACGTGAGACCTGTAAAGTTGCTATGATCAACCAATACGGATTTTAGTATTTTTCTGAAAAACATTTTAAGGATTGTTAAACCTGATATAATCGAGTCAGGGAGCTGCCTGAATATGATTTGAATCCTTTAAAAAATATATATATACCAAATCATATATGTTCTCCAACCACATTTCATGTGTGAATGCAATACAAGTCCTTCAAGGACTACCACGCAAAATGCATCATATTTGGAGAAGCAAATACTAATGAACCAATTCTAGGGTGTGAGAATGAAAAAAACACAACCCTCAAATCGTTTAGAACGAGTATAATTCTCTCATTGCACATTGTGACTAACACAACCTATAATTTACAGGCTTGGAAATTTTATAGAGTTAAGTCATGGATCCAGAATAGTGTCAATCGAGAATTATATTATCCAACCTAATTTGGATATTATGCCAACCAATCACATATGTCGATATTTCTGTGCAGAGATTTTTATTTCAATAGCTACTGTAAATGAATATTCGACAATTAATTTGCTACGATCCCACACAATTCTCTAGTGTATGCATACTTTGAAAAATTCAAAATTTACTGGTACCAGTGCCCACGGGCATTATCTCCTCCTCTTCAAACAAGCTTGGAGATATTAATTTCGAAAATGCGGATCGTGTTATGATACACTCTATTGGAGCACTATATGTAGCCGTTTCCAAAACGCTACATGCCTTTGAGATGTGATTGGATTTTCCTTTTCAACATGCATATGCTTATTTAAAAAGCAAAATGAGATATTTCACGCCAATTCTTAAAACGACAGCCTTTCAAGATTTGATCGAACTGGGAAAGAAATTTATATAACTTTTTTAAGTTAATTATAAACGCCAACAATTAGTTGCATATATTCTCCCCCTGATTACGGGTGAAATGTTTTCATCTCATAATACGAAATCAAATTTCGTAAAGTATTATCCGATTAAATCAAAGAGATATACTCATAATAATTTCTGGGTCAATGTACCACCAATATGGACTTTCAAGAGCCTTATACGCCATCAACCATGGATTAATTTTGAAAACCAAAATCTTAGTAGTTTTATCTAAAGCATGAAAAATGCAAATAAATCTCCAATAATTACGCAGCCTCTATGGTCAACGTGATAATGATTCAGAATGAAATAACGGACAATTTCTTTATCAAAAGAAACTAATTTGATGATCAATTTAGTCACTACAAGGACTAATAAAATAGGCTAACAAGCCGGGTGCGCACCCACTGATCAATGTGTCCACCGTATTCCAACGGTCTAAATTTTGGAGATTATACCATGAGGAAAAAATAAAATGGCTGATATCCCTCAGGATTGGAGTAATTCCTCGCTTCGTTGGTATTTGCAAATGTTAATTAAAATCGATAATAACGATATCTCATTCGAGGATAGATAGAAAAAAAACCCAATTTTAATTTTAATCGGCTTGTTGAAAAAATGCACTTTGTGGTTGATGAAAAAGGTTCCTTGTTAATAATAGAGTCGTATATGAATACATGATCAGTGTCCAATTGACAAAGATACCAAAATATTGACCGTAGGTTGTCCACAACCATGCATGTGATTCATTACGTAACGACAATGAAATGCAAAACAACACCAATTCTTCGGTGATGAATATTATAGTTTCTTTTAGTTGGATAGAAACTATAAACCATCTTATGATTGGTTTTTATTTTTCATTCTCTACGAAGAAAACTAGAGAATAAAGGAAATCAAACTTAGTCCAATATTGATTACCCATTGCATATGAAATGAAAAAGAAAATATCAATCAAATAATTTAGAAAAAGAAATGGCACAACAGACGCATAGAATAAAAATCGTGAACTTTTTACTATACAACGAGTCACAAGAGTGTACTTGTTAGACTCCGTTCTGCAACCCGTCCGTCAATTACCACCCTGTGTGACATTGAGAAAAGAAGTTTACATCAATAGAACCTTATATATATAAATAAAAAAAAATCAACTATTCGGTATGCAGGGAGGAGCCGATTGATCAGCATATCAAGCAAGAAGAAATCCAAATACATACATGAAACCCCATGAGTGTTTTGCCACCAAAGGCCAACATAAAGCTATTTCTCAGTATAGTTTAATACTAGTATAACAAACATTTTTTTTTCTTTTCTTTTTGGATGTAAATTAAAAAAAACGTAAGAAAACGTACATACATCAATACTATTAATTAGTATGAGTATGGTATGTGATGTGATAGTTTTAGAAAACGCATCACCAAAATCACATCAAGATAACTAATACAGACACAAATTGAAAATCTGATTCATAAAGTCAAACTAACTATATAAGTATATGTAATCGGTTGTTCTTGATGGAAAAGAAAGTTAAACCTAATTAAAATTAGGATTTGGTTTTTCTAAAAATAATCGATCATGTTTCGAAACTAAAAAAAAATAATAAAATAAAAATAAATTAATCACAATAAATCGCTCAGTGGGCAGAGCTACGTGCATGATAACGTAGTGTGAAATAGAGAGAGACTGGAAAATGGAGAGGGAGAAGGAGAAGAATTCTCATTAAGATGTGTATAGAATACAAGAATTAAGCCTCTATTTATAAAGGAGTAGACACGAGGGCATCTTAGTAATAAACGTCTAACCCTAGATTTCCCATAGATACTGCCCGTGCAATACACGTTTATAACAATATGATCAGTTTTATTAATATTAAATATCTCGAGAATATATATGATTGTACATTCTTTATTTGGAAGATTGTTTACTCTAATTCATTAATTATATTCGGTATAAAACAAAATAATAACCTCATCGTAATGTTAAGATTTAAATATAAAATAATATATCATTCACAATATGTGAATCTTGGAAAGAAAAAAATATATGATATGTAAGAAAATAAGTCGTGAATTTGAAACTTTTATAAATATATTAGCCTGCCCAGCCCGGCCCGGCCTGGCCTGATAACAGAATGGGCTTCGGGCAGGCTTTGGGTATCAAATTATCTGCTTGTGCCCGGCCTTCCCGGCCTGACAGGCCTTATGGGTAGCTGAATACAGGGCCTGTCCGGCCTGGCCTGAATTAGTAAACAGGTCAGGCTACCCGGCCTGCCCGAGTTTACACCCCTAAGTGGACCCTTATCCCGGACTACCTAACCTGACTCTAGATTCTCGTTATGTGTAGTATCTAACTTGGACATATTTTTAATCGTAAGGCTAACCTACAGGGGTGTATTCACTCGTATAATATTGTATTTTGATTTGCCGGAATCTAGATGATTAATATAGAATCTTGAAAGGAGTCTTGGAAATATTCAGAGACAAACTATATATTGTCGTGTTATTTTTAGGACTGTACATGGCATGGTACAAACCGTAAAACCGCATCATTCCAAACCGTTTAGGCCTAAACCGAACCGTACCATCTATCTAATGGCATGGTATGGTTCTTGTTTTGTAAAAACCGTAGATATTGGTATGGTAATGGTGAACTATAAATACCAAGCCGTAAACCGTTGGCAAAACCGGTTAATAGTAGTCATAGATATAATTTTTAAAATCAAATCTATACCGCCTAATCTAGATTGGAGAAAGCGAAATGGTATGACTATTATCCTTGTTTTGAGAGAAAAGATGCTTTGTTGTGCATTTTGTTTAGTGCTTGATTGCTTGATCATTTTTATATGGATTTTCCCATAAACTAAAGGAAATTTTAAACTATCTTTTGAAGTATGAACGAATCTCTATTTGAAGTATGAATGAATATCTCTTTTTGAGGAAATGTTAAATCTGAATTGTCAGTTTCTTGGAACTGACAGAAGTAACGGTTTTGGTAAAACGTTGGTTTTATACCAAACCGTGACAATTCCATGGTAATTAAAACCGTTGGCAAATGGTATGGAACAATTTCGAAAAATATAAAAACCGTTTCCTACGGTTCTGGTACTGGTATAGGCTAAAACCATTCCAAACTGTACCATGTACAACCCTAGTTATTTTAGAACAGTATTTTTGGACCTTCCAAAAACTTATTGGACCTTCCCACTTGGACAAAATACATTTTTGGTACTAATCTACCCTTATATCATTAGTGCTTAATTTTGTAATTAGTTTTCTTAATTCTGTGATTACTGTTAACAATACTATTAATACTAAGAATTAGGATTAATGTTAGTTTTAGAGATGGTTTTAAAGAAAAATCAAAAAAAAAAAAAGAGTTTGTTATTTCTAGACGAAGAACAGCTCGGCTTATTCGACAATTTAAAAGTGTCAACCGAAGCTACACAAATCAGGTTTCGCTCATCAGTTCGACCACCCATTTTAAGCCGAAACTACACAAATCAGGTTCGGCTCATCAGTTCGACCACCCATTTTAAGCCGAAACTACACATATCAGGTTCGGCTCATTAGTTCGACCACCCATTTTAATCCGAACTACGCAAATTAAGTTTCGGCTCACCCATTTTAGCCAAACGACTAACCCATTTTAAGCCGAAACTACAAAATTGATGTTCAACTGACACTTTGATATATCGTAGCAAGCCGAAACAAACAAAAATCTGATTTTGTATCTGCAAAACTAGTTGAAGAATTTTATTAAACATCACTCTCAAATTCTATCAACAAATCACTATACAATCAACATCATTGATTAGCCGACGATGATTGTTTGATAAAATTAACCGGCTAAAATAAAGATTATGGGTTTTTAATCGCGACAACAATACCATCACTCAAATTCCCACTGTAAATAACTCCAAATCTACCATTTCCAATAATATTTTCTTCACATAATGAATGTGTTGCCAATTCAATCTCTCTGTAAGTGAATACTTGAACTCCTGCAAGTCTAGTACTAGGCGGTATTCGACTTAAAGCACCTCCATAAAAGCATTTATTCACCGATCTATTACCAAAATCAAAATCAGATCATAACCCACCACTTCAAATTCACTGTTATACAATAAATGATATTACTTTCTTTTTATAACTTGTTGAATCAAAAAAAACTGTTTAGAGAAGAAGGACTAAAAAATTCAAATTACAGCAAACTATAAATTTCAACAACCAAATTCAATAAACCAAATTAAATTCAGTTCCACCAGACCAAAATTAAAACCCTAAAAAGTTAAATCAAAAGGTTGTTGATGATGCTGCTGTTGTCGTTCTCTCTGGTTTTAAGGATGATGTGATGGTGGTGATGATGTTATCTGTGATTGCTGGTGGTGAAGTGGTGGAGGAGTGGCGGTGGTTTTGACAGAGACGAAGAGGAAGAATGAGAAAGATAACTGAGAGGAAGAAGAATAAGGGTTGTTGTTGTTGTTGTTGTTCTAAGGAGGAAGAAGAAGAAAGAATTGATGCAGCTACAGTTAGATTAGGTTTAGGTTTTTATTGATAAGGTGGATGGCAGATTAAGTTTAGGGTTATTACTAATTAAAGGGTAGTCTAGTGAATAGATTATAAAGGAAAGGGTAATTTAGTATTTTTAATGTTATTTTGTCCACTAGTGGTATGGGTCCAATAAGTTTTTGTAAGGTCCAAAAATACGGTTCTTATTTTACTGTTAGGGTCTTTTAAAATCAATGATTTTTGACAAGTTAAAGGGGTTAGATTGGTTGCGATTCAATCATATTCGTTTGTTATAGAAAAGAGGTCGTACAACTCCAACCACATGTATTGGAGAATGTTTGTGCCAAGAGGGTTTAAATTTTGAGATTTATATATGAAAACTAAAAAGAATTATTTATCAAAAGAAAAAAAAAACTAAAAGGAATTACCTGGCACATTGGTGTTTATCAATGAAGCCTTGATCAAAATATCTCAGGTTTGGTGTCTATAAGTCTACCGAAGGTTAAGTATGAAAATTATGAATTCCTTTGATGCAAAGGGATTCTATAATATTCAAATATATGTATACAAAAGTAGTGTCCTTTTCAGTTGTTGTCAGTATCTTTAAAAGAATGCTACAAAACTATGTTGCTTTCCTTTATACAATGGATTGCTCGTAGAATCACGTGGTTAACCTCTTATAATAGGTAATCGAGAAGATTTTACACTAGGTGCTCATGTACATATATATTTGAAATAACTCAATGTAGAGTCAACGCTTTTACAAATCATCAAATTTTTCAAATCTTTCGAAATTTCTTAGAAAAACAAAACTCATGAAGTAAAATGATTGGTGCGGAAATCGTATGCCACTCCATTGTCTCGCCAAAGATGTCTTTTGAGATGGTCTGGCTTGTTTTTTAAGTCGTATATATAATGTTGAGTTTACCCTCTTGGTTTTGGTGTGTCGATCTTGAATGACTTGATGACGAGTGTCCATGGATAGAGTTAAACAAAATGTGCATTCCAATCGCAAACTTTTGTTGTTTTCTGTACGTAACCGATGACAACCTCTCCGAGGATGAAACACAACTGGTACAGACATATACAAAGTGATAGACAATGATGCTACTAGGCAAATGATGTAAAAGTTATAAGTCGGATAAGGGTTATAACTGCAAACTTTTGGTGTTCTCTGTAAATTATCAATCACAACCTCTCCGAGGATGCTACACAACTGGTACAGATATATACAAAGTGATAGACAATGATGTCATTAGGCAAATGATTGTGGAAGAGCTATAAGTCGGACAAGGGTTATAATGTAGTATGCAATATATGGTGAACCCATATGTTTCTTAATTCAAGAGTTGAGAGAATACTTAGCTTTATTTTCTTCTTATAAGTAGTTGCACTATCAGTTGGATGTGTGTTGCTGGTTAATGGTCTGCCATTTTTATTTTGAATTGATCCTCATCCAATATGATGTTAATCATTGATGAATCTTTATATTTAGAGTTTTTTTTTTTTTTTTTTTTTGGGGGGGGAGTAATTATGTACCCTGTGTTGTAACAGATGGATGGTACGATGTAGGATGATGGAGATATGTTGATGGAAGTAACCTCTATGAAAACACATCCACACCATATATATCTAATGGATATAGCATAAAAATGTATCTTCTTCGTTAATGAAACTCAAAGGAGTATAACCAGCACAATAAATAGAGTTCAAAACCTAACAAACAACAATGGATAATCTTGACCACACATGTGGCGAAATCCAACAACTAAAATGATTAACTACTTAATAATTAATAACATGAATTAAACAACTCTAATTAATGGATTTTGACGACGCCACCAACTAGGATAAGGGTCACCCTGCGTACATGACATTACCCCCAATCTTCATAACATCCTTGTACTCAAGGATGAATAATGGGTAGGGTGCAGTGATATTTGCTAAGTCCTCCCATATGGCATCCGTTGTTATAGAGTTGGACCACTGGACTAACACCTTAGTCATTGTAAGCCCCTGACAAATGAGTGTACGGGATTCCAAAACTGCCACAGGCTTGACAACAATTTGTAAAGACTGATCAACTAATGGCAGGACTAGCATAGTAGTAGCAGCAAATCCAACCTTCTTTCTGTTAATTTATTTATGAACTTAATAGCTATTTGCACCCCAACATTTATTATTGGTTTGTTATGGTGGGAAATATCCGCTACTTCTAAGTATCAAGTCACAACAATATCAGTGGGGTAACTTATGAAAATTTAAGCAGAAGGTTTGTAAATTTGGGTAAAGCCTGACCGAAGACACCGAAAGCAGGTAAGAAAGAGACATGGTATTACATTCTCCCCTACTTAAAGAAAATTTCGTCTCGAAATTTGAATCATACCTTGGATAGCTACGTCATCATCATCCCCTCGAACTGCAGCATGCATTTTTCCTTGTTGGTTGTTCAATGGTGGTACCTTTTGATTGACGTGAGGTCCCTGCGGTGCCAATATAGGGCAAAACCTTTTAATGTGTCCAATGTCACCACATTCATAACATTGTCGTGTCTTGAAAATTTCACGACGAACTTCTTTTGTGTCGTCCTTCGATACGGGGTCTGATCTTAACTTCTTCGTGACGTCATTGTTGTCAAATGAGTTGTTCCTCTTCCTTCCAATTATCTCTTCATATTCCTTAAATCTTATTTCAAGGAAAAGAGCCCTCTCAAATAATTATGCATGGCTTGTAAGCATAAGTGGTGCTAACTTAAAACGAATATTTGACCTTAATCCTTTTTGATACTTAAGTGCTTTTAATGGTTCAGAGGACAGCATTCAGGAGCATATCGGGATAGCTCTTCGAATCTCATATCATACTCTAACAAGCTTTCTTTCTCTTGATCTAATTGTATAACTTCTATCACATTTGCATTCTTCATTGTTACAGGAAAGAATTTTCGAAGAAACATTTCCTTGAAGCCTTTCCAAGTAACACTTTCTATATCATCAATCCCGTCTTGGTAACTGTCCACCAATGACCAGCAGCGTCTTGGAGGTAGTAGACAACAATCTTAACATGAAGGTGGTCTTCAATTTTGAGAAAATACATTTTTTTCTCCATTTCCTGTAGCCAATGCTCGGCATCCAAAGGATTTGTTGAACCCTTTAATGGTGTAGGCTTGTACTTTTGAAATTCATCCATTACCTTAAATTCATCGCGCACATTCTCCTTAGGTGTAAGCAAACTTGCGGTCATTTGCCGAATGGCTTCTGCAAGCATTTGATTCCCATTTTCACTAGCTTCTCCATTGTTTTCATTAGTCAAATCTCAGCCATATCCTATAGCAAACATTTTAAACTTCAATTCATTCACAACTATCACTACTAACTTCCACGAGAATGACAAACAAAACTCACAGTTCAACCAAGCAATTCAAACAACCAATCAAAACACTTTCAAAAGATAATATCTACCTAGGGCCCCATGTATCTTTGCTCTGATACCAACTTGTAACGCCTCAAAATTCGGATCATGGTTTACCCGAATTCCATAGGTTACGGCCGGGTCTCAGAACTCTTAACTATTTCTTTCTCACACACTTTTCGCATTTACTATGATGTTTAGACAATAACTAGTGATACTAAGGATTAAAATCAACCTAACAATTGAAAGAAATCAGCACAACAAGATTCAAAGGGTTCAAACAGTATATGGCAAAACTGGACAGGAAAATGTCGTAGAGTCTATGTCTCTGACGACTTGACTTGCTAGGGCTCTACAGACTTCGTTAGAGAACGAAATTTAACACTTGAGATCAATTTAGAAATTAGAAAGAATAAGCTTTACCATGCAATTGAGAAATCTAAATTTCAAGTTCATTTGGTCTGTGAAACGTGTGTGTGAAATCATGGACAGAACTGCGTTCCTGCAGTTTCCAGATTTGACGTATTGCACGTCTATGGCCAATACTCCTAAACGATAATTCAGAACATCATTAAATTTTAACCATTTAAAGTAGAGACATAGACGAACATTTCTCGTGAAGAAAACTTTGTCAAAATCCTTACAGATTAATGCCAGTTTATACGGACGGTAGACTACTAAACATCGTCAGAAAACGAAGGTTTTTGTCATTCATTATTCAATATGATTTCAAACACTACTATGTTTCATAAAATCCTTTAAAATGTAAATAAACAAACTCTTAAAAAGGTTATTCATGCGTCTAAGTCTCTCACATCAACTCTCAAACAAAGACATCAAGTACATAGAAAGGAAAGCAAAGAACAATGCACTTCTTTAACTAGCAAGCTTCTGATCAAGCTTGTTTCGCCCTTCGAATAAATCTGCAAAATGTCAACGGAGTGAGATGACGGCTCAGTAGAATGCATCCCTATCTCGTAAAGGTAGCCATTTATATCAAATATTCAAGGAGAATGCAACAAAACAAAGGCATATTATAACGACACTCAAGTCCTTCTAGCACCATGTCTAACTAATCATTCAAGTCGTTGCACGAATATCCTTGGGTAGTGCCCCACCTATCCGTTCCTCGGCACAGGGACCGCCTATCGTGTATCCTCAGCACAGACGCCGCATTCCATGTTACCACATCAAAATCCACATTCATTCTTTTTCAAGCATTTATTCAAACAGTACACACTCAATTCAATTGTTCAACTTGGAGTTCAGTTGCAGCACTACATAAAACTTCCTTGTGGCATAGAAAACATAATAGTTAACCACTGTAACTTAACACTTACACAAACCCACCTAATTATGTAAAGTACTACCAAATACCTAGCAAAATTAGATTGTTTCAATAACAAACAAAACATAAAATTTCAAAGGAAATCAGTTGTGGTTGTTGGTAATTATTACTCAAATCAGAATCACTCTAATCTAAACAACAATATTTCAAAGACTAACTCATTATCACAAATAACAAAACATTAGAGATAAGGTTAGCATTCTACCTTGATTACTGCAAGTATCCTTAGCCTCCTTCTCCAAAAACCCTCACATACTCTACTGCTCCCTAAGACTTTATACTCTCTTAATTTAATACGTTACAGTTCTTCATATTCTTCATTATGAAATCCTTTAGTATTTGCATTCACTCCCTTTAAAATGAGAAATCCTATCGATTTTTATTCCTAGCTATTCTTCTGTTAATTTATTTATGAACTTAATAGCTATTTGCACCCCAACATCTATTATTGGTTTGCTATGGCGGAAAATATTCGATACTTCTAAGTATCAAGTCACAACAATATCAGTGGGGTAACTTATGAAAATTTAAGCAGAAGGTTTGTGAATTTGGGTAAAGCCAGACCAACGACACCGAAAGCAGGTAAGAAAGAGACAGGGTATTACAGAATTACTCCCCTACCACAAAGGACCTGTATGTTCTCTTCTTGCCTACAGATAACTTCATTTTCTATAGTGCTTTATGGAGAGATTATTTGAGGAGGTTAAGCATGACATCTCTTTGCTGTAAGTATTCTTCAACAACAGCTACAAATGTGTTAACTTCACAAGGGAAAGTTATATGAGATGGACTGTAACTAGAGAGATTTAAATGTTGCATTTGCAAACTGGTGTGGTAGTTGGTTTTGTACCACTATTCATCTAATGTGAGCAACTTGAACCACTATTGAGGTTTGTGTTCTGTCATGCATCTCAAATACCCCTCAAGACATGCAGACCATCAGACTGTGGATGACAAGTTGTGCTCAAGTGTAGGTTAGTTACCGTAGATTTGAACAATTTTTGTCAAAAATTGTTAGTGAATACTTTGTTTTCGTCATAGATAAAAGAAGTTGGCAACCCATGCAGTTTGAAGACAGTATATGCAAGAATTCCTGAGCCAGGGTACTGGATGCAGTATATGGGTGACTCAAGGCAATGAAGTGGATGCATTTTTTTATAACATTGAAAAATGAGGGGTACCGAAATACAACCAACTTTTCGTTTGGGCTCGTGAGTCTTATGGTTTAAGTTTGGACGATCTCCAAAATCAATATCCAAACCTAGATAACCGGAGTTGTGATCTTGGGGAT
>JAJJMA010295145.1:0-24441 GCA_023529015.1 Papaver nudicaule
CTAGGAAATTTGCGGTTGTATGACTGTAGAGTCAATTTTGGATTCCTGGGTGAGTTCAGTGCATTCACTTTCGTGGGGCCAAAACTTGTCGAGATAAAATAAGGAAGTGTGTGAGTGCTCCTCGCAAAATTCCACTTCAAAATATGTGCTGATTTTGGGGCTGCAGAGTTTTCTTTGGGGCTTCAAAACAATAAAACCATCCAAAGGATAGTTATAAGGGATGTCCAAAAAGGTATGAAAAGTCTAAGATACCCTTACAGATTAATCCACCCCTAAATCTTAACTAATAACCCAAATTTTATAACCCTAATCCTAAAACAAAAACTAAAACTAATAATCATGATTATCATAATCTATATAGTTAAGTTTATAAAAATTTAGAGAGAGAAATTTATTTGTTTTAGAGTTGATTTAGAGAAAGAAGGAGAGAAAGGAGAGAAAAAAAAAACTTTGTTCTTCAAAAATCTCTAAGTTTTGAATCACTCAACCAAAATGAGTGATTCAAACACCGATTTGGAGCTACCTGAGACTCCAATAGATTACAACAACAAAATCTACTATCCGAACGAAGGTGAGGACTCTACATTGCATTATTTGTTGAGTGGAAAAGTGTGGTTAACTCAAGAAACCCAAGAATCACTACAAGATCTCCAAAGAGACAAGTATCAACAAGATTATGAGGATGAACTAGCTTCTAACACCCAGGTATATCTTTGCTTGTAATATTTTTGCATGTAATCATCTTTAGTACGTGGATCTGTGTGATTTTTGTGAGTTGCCAGGCTCTGTTTACGCCTTGGTTTGACCTTGAAACTGAGGCGTAAACTAAATTTACGCCTCAAGATTCTTCCCAATTGAGGCGTAAAAACTGAAATTTGGGGAAACTGAGCCGTACAACATTTTTACGCCTAGGACGACAACCTGCCATTGAGGCGTAAACTGCATGGAAATATTGAATGCACGGTTTACGCCCTAGTAAGTGAGGCGTAAAACTATTATTTACGCCTTGGTTTTTCTATTTACGCCTCAATATTTCTTGACACATTCTTGATATACGTCTTGCTTATTGAACCGTAAAACTATGTTTTTCATCAAATACTTTCAAGTGTTATTTACGCCTCAAGTGGAGCATGGAAAACCAAGGCGTAAATTTACCCTGACAAATTTTTTAAAAAATCCCCAGGTTTACGCCTTGGTTAGTAAGGCGTATCCAAGTTTACGCCAAGTTTTACCAAGGCGTAATAGTATTTACGGTTTAGTTTTTGAGGCGTAAATTATGTATGGTTTCTAATCTTTGTTCGTTTGGTTTATAGGTGGTTCCTTACATTGAATCTATTGCTACCCCTGAGGAGTATGATGATGAAGAGCCTCCCATTTTGCCTATGGAGAATCAACCACGTCCTAATCAAGTGTTGCACGAAGACACTACATATCATTGGCAACCATATGTTTGTACCATGGTGGGTTTTTGCGAGTTCACCAAAGTTGTGTATTCATTGATAATTTTTCCCCATTTGTGTGTCCTCACTTGTTGTGTTCCCCTCTATGTAGACATGGGGAGATAAAGATGCCGCAAAGGAATGGGCGCAAGAACATGGGGAAAAGATCTTGTGTAGTGTTGTTCAAAACAAGCAAGTTCGACCTTATTGTTTCCAAATGGTTTGCGAGTGTAGTGGAACGTACGAGAGTCATTGGAAGAAGGGTACCTCTTACAAGAGAAAGCATCCCAAGAGGCCTAGGCCAATAAGCCGCACCATAAAGACCGATTGTCCCTTCAAGCTTCAATTTTGGCAAGATCACGAGAAGAGGTTTTTCTTGAAGAGTGTCATATGCGGTAGGCACAACCACGAACCGCCGGAGACTTTGCTTAGCCATGCTCGAGCCTCAAAGTTAAAACCGGAGGAATCGGAGTTAGTCGAACGTTTGTGGAGACAAGGAATGAAGCCTTTGAAAATCCTAAGGCACCTAAAGGAGGCAAACAAGAAGAATAACTCCGGATTGAGAACCATTTACAATGCCCAAGCAAGGTTTAAAGAGATGGACGCTTGCAATAGGGATGTCATGCAACAAGTGATGGTCTTGGCGGAGGAGAAGAAATACACTATTTTCTTTGACCTCAAGGAGAAGACACCGGATGGGAAGCAAAAAGTTAAACATCTACTATTGGCTAATCCGGACTTCATCAAGTTGGCACGTTGCAATCCTCAAATCCTTTTGATTGATTGCACCTACAAAACGAATAAATACAAGCTTCCACTATTGAACGTCGTAGGCCAAACTTCTACTAAATCACCATTTACGGTGGCTTTTTGTTTCTTGGAAAATGAGCTTGAAGAAAGTTATGTGTGGGCACTCAAACAAGTTAAGCTTTTTTACCCCGAAGATCGTTATCCAATGGTTATCCTCACCGACAAAGAACAAGCTTTAATCAATGCTATTGGGGTGGTATTTCCTAAAGCTCACCACCTTCTTTGCACCTACCACGCTTGGAATAGTGTGCAAGTGAAATGCAAAAAGATAATTTGGCCACCGAAAGAGGGAGAAAAAAGGAGGATCCGGAAACTACCACTACATCAACAAAAACGTGAGTTTGAACAAATGGAGATTGACTTCATTAAGAATAAGAAAATTTGGGAGTCATTTGGGGGCGATTGGGATACATTGGTGTTTTCACCAACGGAGGAAGAATATGAAATCCAAAAGGCTAAGTTGTTGGCGCATTGGGGCCGTTACCCGGATGTCGTGAAGTACTTGAAAGAGGAGTGGTTGGATGATGCCATCAAAGTTAAGTTTTTATATTGTTTCACAAACCAATACCTACATCTTGGGAACGAATCAACGAGTACCGTGGAGTCTTCTCATCACCGCTTCAAAAGTTGTCTCCACCGCGCTGATTGTAATTTTGTTACGGTTTTCAAATCTATGGACATTATGTTCAAAGATGATCTTCGTAGAATCAAAAGTTTATTTGAAGAAAGCCGGAGTAGGAGAATAACCCCATACTTGAAGGACCCATATGGGAAATGGTTTAGTCGACTTTGGTTCAAGGTGTCGAAATGGGCAATCGAAAGGATATTCAAAGAATTGGAGGCTTATCTGCAAGGGAACTATACGGCTGTGTGCGTTTGTGGAAATCAATGGGACTACCATGCCGGCATATGTTATCTAAATACGTTGATGGTGTGATCCCACTCGAGGACATTCACCCTTTTTGGAAACAACTCTCTTTCCACGAACCAAATGAAGACGGAGGCGTACAAGCCGAGTTTAACAATACCTACCAATATGAGGCAATCGTCAACTTTTACAATAGAATAAACGATGGTCAAAAGAGCTTTTGGTTGGAAAAAGTCCTACAATTTGTGGAACCTCAAAATAACTTGGATATCGAGGAACCAGATAAGGGACCGGGGAAAGGAAGAAAAAAAACTACGGTACCAAGGTGGCAAGAGCGGATGAATGTCAAGGAAAGAAATAAGGAGTCGAAGAGAAGAGACCCAATTGGAGTTGAGTGGGTGAATAAAGAATACGATGGTGATGAGGACTATGAGGAGTTACAAGCCGTGCTACGAGAGTCAATGAAACGTCCCAAGACTTGTAACATGGGTGAAGGTTCCACTAGTCGTGCTTCAAATGTCAAAGGAAAAGAGCCAATGTATCCGACTCAAGAATGGACACAAAAGGGAAAGTCTCCGGTGATTCAAGGTGAAGAAAGGAGCTCAAAGATTGTTAAGAAGAAGACAATTAGGTACAAGAGAGGAGGACATATGGTAAACCCCACAATCGACCGGGAAGGTAAATTTGTTCGCCCTCACCACTCTATTTATGAAGATTGGTATAAATATCTACCCACTTGCATTCATAAATACATAGTGTCAATGGATGATGTCGAAGGAGACGGTAATTGCGGTTACCATGTGGTCACGAACCAACTAGGGCCATTTTCGGGTGCAACCATGGAGGGGAGAAACATGACCCAAGTCAATTGGATTAGACAAGGGTTGTTAAACCAACTAAGGAGTCATGCACAATATTACAAGAACATGTTATTGGTGCCGGAAGGTTCGTCACCACACCAAGAGTACATCAAGTTTCAAGCTCGTTTGCAAGGTGGAATTCCCATAAGCAATAGTGAGTTTTGGATGAGATTTCCGGTGTGTGGACACCTAATTGTGGATGCTTATAGGTGTGTGGTTCACTACTTTGACAAAGAACAAGCTTGGACGTTCACGCCGGAATTTACAAATTACCATGAGACACTAGCAAGGAAGAGAAGAGTAATCATCGCGTTTGTTCAAGATTGTCACTTTATTGGTCTAAAGTTGTCCGATGAATGTCCTTTACCACCGTTGGCCCCAACCATTATGAACAAGGCGAAAGGTAAAGAATGGACACAAATTTACGAAGTCAACATGCACAATTGGCCTGCGACCTTTATGGATTCGGGGTTTGTCAACTTGGGGGATGATTCGGCATATGTCAACTTGGGCGATGATTGAGAATGCTTTTGGTGGTAATGCTTTTTTGGTAATGCTTTTGTGGTAATACAAGTTCAAGAAGTCAAACTATGGTTTTTTAAAGTATTTTGAATATCTTTTTGTGTACCTAAACAATGCTTTTTGTAATATTTGATATAATTTGAAGGCTCTTGTTTACTTACGTTTGTTTTTGTAAAACTAACTTGGATTTTTTACAGATTATTTCGATTTTTACGCCTTGGTTTCTGAGGCGTAAATCCTGAGTCTTTGGTTTTTCAGATTTTTTCGGTTTTTACGCCTTGGTTTCTGAGGCGTAAATCCTGAGTCTGAAAATTCTGAGTTACAGGAGATTACTTACGCCGTGCATATCCAAGGCGTAAAACTAACTTGGATTTTTTTTCAGATTATTTCGGTTTTTACGCCTGGGTTTCTGAGGCGTAAATTTTTTTACGGTTTGGATTCTGGAGCGTAAAAAACGTTTACGCCTGTATTTTTGGATACAAACCAAGGCGTAAAAGCCTGTAAGCAATGCACAAAACAAGATAGTACATACAAAACAAACACAAATTCATTGCTTAAACTAACGACCAGTACCAATTGTTCAAACCACAAAACAAACAAACCACAAAACCATTTTCCATTGTTCATTTTGCTCGTTTGCCTCTTTTGTTCGATGAAGATGATGATGCACCACGACTTTTACCACCACCACGACCTCGACCTCGGCCTTGAGCTTCATCAAAACCCTCATCTTCTTCCGTTGAAGATGGTGAAGCTTGTCTTGCTGGAGGCCCCCTCTTGTTTCTCGTTTTCCTCAACTCGTCAAAAACCCCTTGATGTTTGGGATCAAAGGCAATGTTTAACTGGTTCTGTATCACGCGTTGTTCTTCAACACTTAGCTTCTTACCACTTTGGATACATGGGGTAAGTCTAGAAGCTACCAATAAAACATTTTCCTTCTACACAATATAAACAAATTGACACACAATGTTAGACAACAATCAAGACGAGAAAATTTAAATCATGAGAACTCTATAAACATTTTACTTACGGCTTGTTTAAGCTTTTTCTTCAAGCTAGCAATCATTGGAGCCTCACTTGATGTGCTTGCAATATTACGAGTGAGTCTTTCCTGTTCCTTTTGAATCGCCTCTGAGGCTCTAGGATCAATATTGATCAGCATGGGATGTCCAAACTTGTTAAACCACTCCAAGTATCCTTCCTCGACATCAACTATATTGGCTTCAAAGCTCTCAATGTTCAAAGCAAGTTGATAGTCGTCGGTTTCCCGTGCAGCCCAATGGTCAACTGATGGCTCGGGATCGTAAACCAATTTGCACTTGGAAGAATCAAGTTTGGAGCCTCGTTTCTGCAACACGAACTTTTCTTCCCGAACTATTGGTTGTTCATAACAAAGTTGGCGCATCACTCGTTGAGGATTGTACATATGGAACCCTGATGGATGAAACAAAGGTCCGGTGTAACTACTCTCTTGTGAAAATTCACGCACATCCTCCAAACCCCCCTCTTCATCAGGTCTCAAGTGAACATATGGGTCAAAAACCACATCATTGAGAGGGAATGCATCCAACTGTTGTCTCTTCTCAGCTATCAAGGCTTCTTTTGAATGTAGACCACTTTCTTTGAACGGGAATCTCTTACCCGTAGGAGTGCCTTCTGGTTTGTTAACCCAATCACTATCCTCCTTGGGTGCCAAAGAGGGGAAATGGTCATAGAACCACGACTGCAAAGTAACGAAATACCCATATTTCAATGACATATATGCAAAACTAACGCACGTTTTATTACACAAAATATAGTCTTACCTGTAGAAGACGAACGTCACCCTCGATTTTGGTGGTTTTAGCCCTGGAAGCTTTAGCAAGTGAGGCATTCAAGAAGGCAATAACGGCAGTGCCCCACGCATAACCATCAACCGTATCAATGTCATCAACATATTTTAAGTAGCATGCATTGACCCTATTACCCGAACTATCGGGGAACAAGACGGTGCCCAAGGTGTGCAACATCCAAGCTTTCGCAACTCTAGTGGCTTCCACATCACTTAGCTCTTTGCCCTTCTGCTTGGTATTACCAAACATTAACCACAAACGATTGCTAAGAATTTTCTTACTCTTGGCTGGTGGTTTACCCCTCACGAAAACCCCGGGTTCCCCACCACCACCATATATCCACTCTTCGTCACATTGATTCTGAGACCACCCAAACACTTTCATAGCTAATCGGTTGAGCTCCCCCCATTTCATCTTCTTATCATCACCAAGAAACACATGATTTCCATGAGTTTCAAGATTCTTGATTTGCTTTGCATCATCTGGAATCAGAGCCATTTCGCCAAATCCAAAGTGTAAAGTGCCCGTCTCTGGCCAATATCGTTCTCTAAGTGCACTCACTGTAACACCATCATACTTGTCCTGGGTATGTATTGAAGCATTGTACAACTGTAAGGCTTTTGCTTTTACAATGCGTTGAACCTTGTCACATTCCAACTCCAAATCCCACACCGCAGGCCTTGAGTGTTTCAACACAAGCGCAAGCCTTTTGTGGTCCTACAAAAAAAAAGTAATTAGTGTACTTTGTCGGAAGGATAAAATAATGTACAAACAACATAAAGTAATTTTGAGATTATAAGATAATTACCCGCGCAGAAGCCACTTTTGCAGCATAGGACCATGGGTAACCAAATAGCACTTTGTTCCCATCACGTGCTTCTCCCCATTGCTTCATTCCCTTAGGAGGTGCGGGCAACCAGAACGTTTGATCATCAGGTGGAGGAATGTGCTTGCCTTTGGGTTGTGGATCTTTTGTCCGAGGATTTCTAGCCTTCCTCTCAATTCTTGGTTCTGGAGGAGGTAGACAAAGAGGTTGAGTGGGTTGTTCTTGAGAAAGGGGTGTAACCACCTCAGTTTCTTCATCATCTTCTTCTTCTTCTGATTCTCCATTCTCCTCTTCAGATTGGTTGGGTTCTTGTTGAATCTCATTCTCTTGGATTGGAATTGAATCTTCTTCAACAGTCTCATTTGGTTCAGATTGGTTGGGTTCTTGTTGAATCTGATTCTCTTGGATTGGAATTGATTCTTCTTCAACAATCTCATTTGTTCCATCATTTTGAGGTAATGTTGATTGTTTCTGAGTCCTTTTTGTACCTCTCCTGGTAAAAGTTAGATACTTGTCACTATCATTTCGAGGTGGGGGACTGACAACAGGGGAAAGATCATTTCCTCTCTTCTTCTTCTGTTTATTTTGTTCCCTAAACACATGCACAAACAACACAAATAAACAACCAACCAATGAGCAAAACCTATGACAGACAGCAGGAATTTTACGCCTTAACTTTACATTTTACGCCTTGGTTGAAAAATTTACGCCCCAGAAAACCAAGGCGTAAAATATGGTTTACAAAATAAAAAGTTACAGAAGAAATTTACGCCGTGGTTATGGGATTGAAACCAAGGCGTAAATTTAACTTCAACAAAAAAAATTAGGAACTCAAAATTTACGCACTGATATATTAAGGCGTAAAACTTCCTTGGGAAAAAAATTGAAATCCAAAAGATTTTACGCTTCAATTTAGAGTTTTACGCCTTGTATCAAAGTTTACGGTTTGCTTTGTGTTTTTACGGTGCAAATATTTGTGAGCACAGCCCACTTTTTTTACGCCTTAGTTTCGAAGGCGTAAAAAATCTAGGGCAAAATTAGGTCAATTTTACGCCTAGGATGATAATGCTTCTCAAGGCGTAAAACTGTGTTACGCCTAAGTTTCATTTGAAAACTGCACCGTAAAAAAATTCTGACCTCAACGAAACAACCCTAAATCGATGATTAGAACCTAAAAAAACAATTAAAACATCATTCAAAACATGGGGTTTGTTCAGAATTAATACCTGATACGCATGTTGGGGTCTGTAGACTGATTGGAGGGCAAATCAGTGGACGGATTGACTTCTTCTGGGTCAATTGTAGTTTCTCCCGCTGTGCGCTGTTGATGATTTAAGTAGGCTCTTGCTATTCCAGGATCATTTGTAGTGTCTCTCAAGGTCTGTTTTGTTCTCGCCATGTTTGAATTTTATTCGAGACGATGAATTTTTCGTATCGGCGATGAATTGAGACGAGGAACGAAGGGGAAAAATGAAGAAGGAGAGGGACGAGGAGAAGAGAAGGAGAAGAGAAGGAGAACTGATAAGATTCTTTTACGTTTGTATTATTGTAACAACACCACCTTATTATATTCATATCACTTGGGAGGTTATCATTTATCAAATATCAGAGAGGGTTTAGATTTGGGCTGTAATTTAGAAATTAATTGCTTGTATTAGATCCTTAATGCTTCAGACCGTAGATTATGCCTTTGACCTCTAAGCAAGTCGATTTTTGGGGCGTTACACGACTTTTTTTTCAAAATTCAAAAAAAATAGCCGTTGCGATCTCTTCTATATAAGAGAAATCTTCTTCTTTGACCAACATCCATCAATATTTTCTTGCACCCCTGCTCCAAGTCTCTCCTATTAAATCAATACGGGTTCGAGGTTTACTCAAGCTGATGATCTTGCTCTTATAAATGCTTACGTCTCCGTTCGTGTGCCAAACGCACAAGTGGCAATCAATCCTACAATAGATACATGTAGCAATTCAATCAAATTCAATGATTCCAACATATAATCAACAAATTCAAACCATAAATATAATCATTCTCAGTCCTACCATGCATATAATCAACAAATTCAAACCATATCAGCATTTCATTCAATTTCAACCTAACTCAATCAACAATCAACAATCTTAAGTTATGAAATCAGTATATGTATGTTATCATAACATCAATAAGTTATTTTGGTTGCAAAAAAATCATTCAAATACGTTTACATCATGATTAAAAAAAAACTATTTAAAACCCTAGAATAAAAGAACTCACCTTTATCAAAAATTTCTTGATGAAATTGATTGCTTCTATATAACCACCATTGGTCAATGAACACTCCCTTTTGATTCCGTTGATTAATTTGACTCCAAATTGAAGAAATTTAAATTTTGGTGGAAGAAGAAGAAGAGAGTATGAAGAAGAAGAGGAAAAGAGGAAGTGAAGAAATGAGTTCAGGTCGATGGGGTTTCTGTATAGAAACTGCTTCTTTACGGAAACCCAGTTTCCGCCACACAAAAAATGCGGAGACTGAGTTTCCGCACTCTGGATGCTGCGGAAACTGAATTTCCGTCGATTTATAGCTAAGACCGTAGTGGTTGCCGATTTTTGTCAATTATATCATCTCTGTATCACTCAAATATAGGGATGGCTTATGGCACCATAGCGTTTTCTCTGAGAAATTACCCACATACTCTTTCTATAAGTCCCGAAGGAAACAGGAACAGTATGACAGCTGCCCATGCTCGAATGAATAAACCAAGTACCAACCCAATAACACAAGAAAAACGCCCCAAAGAAGAGCCCTCGGAATGACAGAAAAACTCCTCTTTGGTTGGACTATACTATATGATTAGGAAGCTAAAGTAATAGGTGCACAACTGCCAATGGTACAAGCGAGAACGTCCATATATTCTCTTGTGATTGTGAATGAGTCGTAGACTTTCCCATCGTTGCTCTTTTTGTATTCGAAAAGGAGAGATGTGTGGTTGAATGCAGTCATTTTCACGAACCCAAAATCATAATCTTGGTATAAACTCCATTTCGTCTTTAGGTCTGTGAATTTCGCTAGATGGCTGCCACCTCCTCCTACAACAACGTGAATGGTTCCATTCCATAGCCCTGAGAAGTCCGATGTAGCTGGGTTCACACATATATTCTGCATAGTGCACAAGATTAAAATTAGTACCAGTTCAAAATTTCACATACTCCCTCCATTCCAGATTATTTGAGCTAGTTCATTTTTCATTTTAGCCTATTTTATATTGATGGAGTCTGATACAACTAATGCCTACCTCATACATTAGACAAGTTCTCTCATAACTGTGAACATGGCCGTAGTAAGCGATATCAACTCTGTATTTCTGCCATAGTTTCTGTAGACCATCTCTTCCCATGGGTTCTTCGAATGAACCTTGTTGAGCATACCAGTCATTAGATGAATAGCCAAGAACTCGATGAGTAGCGAATATAAGCCATGGTTGTTTTTGCCTATCTGCCGTTGCAAAACATTTCTCGATGAACTTGTATTGCTCAGACCCCTCTCTCCAGTCATGTTCAGAGTCACCAATGCAAAACCGGAACATACCATAGTCAACAGAGTACCTAAAATACATGAAAGCATTTTCAGCAAGCACGATTAAAAAGATTAAAATTATTGCGATGAAAAGAAAAATTACCAGTAATTTGCACGATTTTCGGCTGGTACGTAGAACATTGTTTCGGCAGGCACCCCACATTCTCCACCAGAGTCTGGTGTGTTATAAAAGGATCCGGAATTTGGCCAATCTCGCTCGTGGTTTCCACTAAAATAGCAATTTTTAGAAACAAGAAGAAGAAATTAAGCCCCATTAATCAAAAAATAGGTCAACTACAGTGGTAAAGTTGTTGGGTGATAACACCGGCGACCTGAATCCGAAACTTGTCTACAACGAGTGGGGGGCTTTTTCTTTGTTTCTTTGTCTAGCTATCTGGGCTTGTAGCTAGTGGGCTTCGGTTCAACTTTAATATTTTTTCTTTATTTCTTTGCCTAGCTACTTGGGCTTGTAGATAGTGGGCTTCGGTCCAACTCTAATATAACCTTTCAAATTCAATAAAAAAAAATAGTGTACCTAGCAACCATGTAAGGTACAACAGAGGCAATGGGTTCAACCATTTCGGTGAATTGATCCCATTGACAGAGGAAACCATTTGAGTAAGGCATGTCACCAATGTGAAATACTACTCCCTCCGTCCCACATAAATTGAGCTAGTTGGGATTTGCACAATTATTAAGGCAAGGAAGAGAGAGATTAGCTTTTTACTGTTTTTTCCAATTATACCCTTATAAATACTATGATAGTAAAATTTAGAAACGACATACCTCTCAAATTATGGCATGTATCTTTGTAAACTTTATACCATTAAAAAGCATTTTAAAACAACTACGCAACGAGTATAAACATGACTATGAAATTATTAATATTTATTATACTAAGATTTCATAACAATAATCAATAAAAAGGATAAAATTAGAAACATGACCTATATAATAGAACTAGCTCAATTTATGTGGGACAAAATCAAAATAGAACTAGCTCAATTTATGTGGGACGGAGGGAGTATATCGTAGTTTTTCAAATCCCTGGCAAGTGTATCTGTTGTGTTAAGAGCTCCTGGTTGGTAATTCTGATACTCATTCGAACCGTCTCGTTCTGCCTTTCCAGTGTCTCCAAAGATAATAACACGTTGTAACGAATTTTGTCCAGGATATGGTGGTGCGGTGAATGAGTAGAGTTTACTCCAGACATATGTACCATCCGTCAATTTATGCCCCAACTTGTATGTATATCTGTGGTGCACAGGCGTTAGTTTGAATTATATGCCTGAAACACTGTCGAACACTGTGGATGATGAGCCAACTTACTTCTGATTTGGCCACAAGTTCTTTAAGAAGCTTGTATGGAAGAATCCAGGTTCCCTCCAGCCAACAGTTCTTGCAGGAGGACCTGGTACAAAACGTTGACGTATTTCATGTTACATAAAGGAATTTCCTATAGGCCGGTATACATATACATGTACGTGATTAAGTCATACCACACATGCTGGTTTGGGTGAATGTTAATGTCCCAGCCGGCGAGCGAGTCTGTTTTTCACCGTAAAGCCCCCATCGAACAAAAGGAACTGCCTCGTTTATGTCATAATCACTTGTCCAAGTTACAGTCATCTGGATATATACGTCAAACATTACCGGCATTGTCAGAGTCGCAAACATTACCCGGCATCGTCAGAGTCGTATATTCTTCAAAACGAAAAATTGAAAATGAATTTTTTACTTACTTCATCCCAAGATTTTCCAAGTGCAAGACGTGGATAAAGAGGTGCCTTTGGGTTTGCAAAAGAGATTTTGTTTGAAGTTGCTATCAACTTCGGCTACAACCATAAAAGAAAACCAGAACAAGTACAATTTTAAATGTTGAAATCAAAAATTCAATTCAACCATACTGGGTGTCAAAATTTTACGTACCTTGGCAAGTCCACCGGAAAATAATCCAAATGCAAAATCGTATCTCTGATTGATTAGTCGAAATTTCAACGATCCGGATCCCGTATTCACGTAATCAGGATTCGACTCGTTCGCAAATTTGTACTGAAATAAATCATTGAAGTGTTAATTAACAACTACTCCTTCCTTCACATACAAATTTTTCTTTGACAATTCTACCAACAGTATATATAAGCTAATAATGAAAGTAAAGAAATAAAAGTGCGGCAGATGGGTACCTTAATTGGAGCAGTAACCAATAATGGAGTTAGGTACTTGACGTCGCCCATACTTGGCACGTACGTTGAGGCACTACACATATCATCTTTAACATTAGTCGAAGAAAATATTTCTCAAGAAAACATAGATGATATCATGGATGAAAGCATGGTAATGTAACAGTACTACTAGCAGAACAAAATCATACTTGAATGTAGCAGGAGAGAAAACTGCGACCCAATCTTTCTGCAGTGGGATGGGGGTGTTTAACCGTCACAGTTATCCATTCGCTACTTTCTCCCTGTCAATCAGACCGAGAAAGCATCACGTTAGATGGGGCAGTGTCGGTATTATGTAGTTTGGGCATATGAAGTAGGCCAGTTAAACCGTCCGCAGACCGTTCAATAATGACACACTAAGAAGCAAACAGGAGAGCATTGAGTCGAGAGATCGCGGGAGAAGAAGGTGCAGAATGTAGGTAGCTGCAATGGAAGCTTAATTCATTAGAACCCGGTGTATCTTTAACATACCTTCAGGCCGAGACGACTAGGAGTAGCTGCAATGGAGGCTTCGGGATGGATTCCAAGTTTGACTTCATGCATCAAAATTTTAGATAAAGGTTGCACACCCATCATTTCTTGATGATTAGTATAGAAATCTTTATGAACATTGTTGCTCTCAACAATATTACTAGCTAACATTATGGACAACACACAACATATTAAGGCAGAAACAACCACTAGCTTAGATTTCATCTCCATGGGTTGAATTTAGGTGATGAATTGAGAACTCTAGTAGTGGTATTTTAGTGGGTTTGATATGTACTCAAATCATTAAATAGTGTTATGAGAATATTTTCAAATGGGTGGTTTACGAGGTGTAAAACGTGCCGGTACAACATCACAGCCCACGAGAGTTGTATGCTTGGCTTGTTGCGTGCCGTGCTCCATGCAGTACTGTTGTGCTATGCCAGAAATTTAGGCGTGTTATATATGTTATACTGTGCCAAAAAAAAATTAGGTGTCTACTGTTGTGTTGAATGTTTGTGCTGACACATTTACTTTATGTTTGCGGATATAATATTTTTTACCTGAATTAATCTGGCCCCATTTTGGAGTATTTGGCCCTATAGAATTTTATACCAATCCTTTAGAGGTGGTTATGGGATAACTAAAAATTGGCAAAAATACCCAAATGCCCCCACAGTAACTTCTCTAATAAAAACCCAAATCTTAAACCAAAATTCATTTAAACAAAAACTTCAACCGATTCTCTCTTCTCCCTCTTCTTCTTCTACTTCATTTTCATTTTTTTTCAAAACCAAAACATCGTCGATTAATCGACGATTTCCAAAAAAAAAAATTACGATTAATTCTTTAAAAACCGATGGAACGAAAGAAGAACAAAGGACCGAATCCTAGAGACTTCAAACAACCAGGAATCAATATAGAAAAAGTTTACGAAATTTCCTCGTCGAACCCGAAAACAAGGAGAGCGAGTGAAGAAGAATTGCAGGCTCTTAAAGAGAAGAGGAAGAAGAAGAACCAACCCCTGCCGACTAGAATGAGGTATTGCATTTGAAATTTGGTTGAATTTGCCCTCCAATTTGATGATTTTCAACCCGACAGTTCGCAACTGTCACCCAGAATCGTTCTATGTTAGTGTTATTATTCAACGATTGTTCAACCTGTTCATCTTCTGAAACTGCAACGAAGAACAATCGTTGTATGTTTTTGTTAACGTATAACGATTATTGTCCATCGTTCTATATTTAATTGAACATAAACCGATTAGTTTTCCCTCTAAAATTTAGAAATTAGCCTTTTCGAATTCTAGGGCACAATCGTTACAATTTCGCATGAATAACCAACGAAAGAATTCTGCCATAATCGTTGCATCTTTTGTTTTTCGTAAGCCGATATCAGTTGTTATTCGTTATATATATTGTCTTATGTACGCCGATTGACAAAAAATTTCAGGCTAAAAAACTCCCAAAGTTTCTTAGCCTCAATCGTTGTTTGTTTCCATGTGAATAAACCGACTGGTTTGAGGCACAAATTAATCTTTTAATGTTCATAAACATGTTCACCGATTATTGTTTCCTTTCTCAATCGTTTTATGTTGTTGGTTTTTTGAGCCGATTAATGTAGTAGACAAATCTTGATTTTCCTGTGACTCCATAATCGTTGTTTGTAAACACTTATTAAAGCCGATTGATATAAATACGAATATATAATCGGTTTATATTTTCAGAAATGTCCAACGATTTGTTTCCTTGGGTTTATAATCGGTTTATATTTGATGTTATGTGAGCCGATTGTTGTCTGTGTAACTGTTAATTTCTTTCTTGTTTTGTGCTGTAGGGAAAACATGAAATCAAACACACCACAGGCTAAGGGTAAAGAGGTTGTCAAGAAGAAGAGACAGGATCCTGTTGCAGATCCTGCCGCCACACAAGTTAGATTGGCTCCCCGTCGAGAGGGTGGTCCACCTTTGAGTGCTGCCAGTCGTAAAAATACTGCTGCTAGACAGCTTGATGTCGATCAACCTATCTCTGATTCAATGGCAACAGCAGTTGAAGAACCACAAGAAGTAGCTCCAACTGATGCAGGTGAAGAGACACAAGAAGAAGGGCCAACTGTTCAAGGTGAAGAGACACAAGAAGAAGGGACAACTGTTCAACAACCAGCGGGTGAAGAATTGACTGTCGTGGAGGCAGCTGAACAACCTGAACAACCAGCACAACAACCACAACAACCAATACAAGGAGAGGGTGGACAACAGGGGGCTGAAGAAAAGAAGGCTAAGAAACAAATGAGGAGTTACATGCCAACCGAAGAGCAGATGTTTCCCGACGAAGAGCTAGGTGCACCTTTGGATGGTATGGACGTCTTATGGGGCTATGTGGGTAGTTGGGCCAATATCGTCCACAGAACCATCGTAAGTATCTCATTTAGTTCTATTTTCCTTTGTTTATTCATCCAACATAACTTTATTTCATGTAACAAAACATATCAACATTTTGTAGGACCACGAGGATGCAGTACGTCTGCTCAAACACCAATCGGAGGCGGGAAAGATGGATATCTGGCCCTTGGAAAGGGTAGGTGAACGCCCTGAGGATCCTGAAGCTTTGGAGGCGTGGTTAGCTAGCGGTGAAGCCCCTCAAGTGGTAGAGATCGTCAAGAACTCAGGGTTGTATCCTGCCATTGCCAGTACTTCCACAGTTGGATATGACAAACCACTTGTTTCTGCCTTCATGGAGAGGTATTATGCGGAGACAGATTCTATGCACTTCCATTTTGGCGAGATGACCATCACTCCGGATGATGCTCATGAGATTACAGGTCTAAGTATTGAAGGCAAATCAGTTAGGAGCATCGGCTTTACCAAGGACATGGACTTCCTCAAGGACGTCGAAGGCGCCCCCACCGACTCCGCCTTCGACAAGGACCTTCATTGGGATCTTATCTATGCTTTTACCGAAGCCAAATTGGGTTGGAACAAGGCGAAGACCAAAGAAGAGATGTGGTCTGGAAAACAAAGGTCGAAGACATTCCAATTGAAATCTCTGAGGGACCAATTCATGGGGACTCTGCGGCTACATGAGGAGAGCAATTTGGCTCCCGAGCGGGTCACTGCGACAGCCACTGCGTACATTCTCTACATCTTGGGAAGTGTCATATTCCCCGACACATCTGGTTCTAGGGTGAATGCCAGCTATGTGCAGTTTTTGGCTGACTTGGATAGGTTGAATGAGATCTCATGGGGCACTGCTTGTCTTGCATTCTTGTTGAATGAGATGAGAAAGGTTTCTAGGGCGAAGAAGGATCAAATTGGGGGCAGTATGCCTTTACTTCAGGTAATCCATGTACCTTCATTTGTCGTTATCCAAAGATTATAGTATACTTAGTATCTTATACTCTCATGCTTCACTTGTAGGCGTTCATATATCTGCACTTCCCTGAGTTTGCCGAAAGGGCGCTGCCCAACCCCGATTGAAAATAGGAACACTATTTGGGAAGCAAATATATGTACAATGGGAAGCCCTCGGGACAACGTCGAACCTTGATTGAGATCAGGACTCGATTGGACAACTTGCCCGTCCAGAAAGTTGTCTTCGATCCTTACATTCAAAGGAGGGAAGAAGGATCAAGTGTTCGTAGCCGCATACAGAGTTACTTTGGACCTCTGTTTCACCCCACCGGATATGTTTTCTACAATCCGACAAGAGTGGCTCGTCAATGTGGTGGTGTACAATACGAACCAATCGAAGAGGCGCTCGGATTGGGTGACTTGGATAGGGACACAAGTCAGGCCTTTGAGGGTTCAATTGTAATTGTGCACACACCTCCTTGTTCATCCACTGATTGGGACAACAGAGCTGAGCATTTGGTTGCCCTTGATGCTCCTATCTCTCCGAACGATTGGGTCGACTCTGATTATATGGAGTGGTTGAAGAGGACTTCCCATCCTCATGTCATACGCCCTGATAATAGAAAATTGATTGCTGATCCAAAAGAAGCCGTCGATGTATATGTAAGTATTCGCTTGTGTCCTATTAACTTTAATCATTATATATATGTACTTAGTGTATGTTGTATGATTAAAAACAGAGACCTCGAGTCGGCAAAATGATCATGGAGTTCGAGACAGTGCTTGTGAAAGGTGGTATAGATAAGAGGAGTGAGAGGATCATGAAGAAAGCTCTAGACCAATTGTTGAACCTATAGAATAAAAGACGTGGAGATCTTTTTGGACAATCTCAAGAACCACCACAGGAGAGGGCAAAGCGCAAGACAAGGAGGGATGAAGCCACAACAAGCGCTGCACATGAGGATGCACAAGAACCACGGCCTAAACGAGGTCGTAGTGGTGGAAGAGGTCGTGGTGGTGGAAGAGGTCGTGGTGGTGGTGAGGCTACACAAGACGCACCACCAGCTAAAAAGACTCGAGGTGCTAGTACCAGTGCTCGTGGAGGTCGCGGTGGTGGAAGAGGTCGTGGTCGTGGTTAAACTCATAATAGTTTGAAAACACTTGTTTAACTTTGGTTATGTTGAATTAAAACTCTTTCGTTATGTTGTTTTAACTTTGGTTGTGTCGACTTTAAACTTCCTTGGTATGGTTGTGCAGGATTTTAACTTTGGTTGCTACTTTATGTGAATGAATGTGGTTTGTGTACTTAGATTTCTGTCAGTTTTTGTGGCAGAATCGGTTTACATTGGTGTATACATCGAACGATTGTCTGGCAATTTTATTCCAAAAATTGTCAGAGTATACAATCGTTCTATAATGTCGTTTTCCAAAACCGATTATTGACAACATGAAAAACCCATTTTTAACAATCGTTAGATGATGGTGTTGACATACACCGATTAAGAATGCTCAAGTATCTGAATCTCCTGTCTAACTTTGGTGCACATAATCGTTCTCTAAATTTGGTTTTAACTAACGATAGGAAAAATTAATTTTTTAAATCGTTAGATGTTTGTACTGATATAAACCGATTATTGGTTGATCAAGTATATGGTTTTCCTTGTCTATTTGTCCCATAATCGTCCTTTATATCCATTAATATAAGACGATTTTGGTTATTATATTCGGTGTAATAGTTTGTATAAATGAACCGATTGATTTATTTGAATTTCTGGGTGGGTTAACAACAATCGGTTTATTTGGATAATAATATTTACCGATTGTTCGAGAACCCAAGCATATTCGGCTTATGTTTCTATATATATAGACCGATTGTGCGTTGTTCAGATTCAAGATTTTGGTAAAAAAAACTTGGGTGATTCTCATGGTTGATAATGTTTGATAATTTTTGATGACTGTTTTAATGTGAGAATAAAGACTAATTAATCTTGTTTAGACTCTAATCATGTAATTAGCAACTAATTGAGAAAGGGTAAAACAGTCATCTTTTATAAGGGGTTTTCCGATTTTGATATATAACAACCGCCAGAATTATTTTTTCATGGGGCCAAATACTCCAAAATGGGGCCAAATTTAGGCAGGATTTTTTAGACATTTTTACAGTGAGTAATTTATTGATTTTTGAGGTAATTGAAACATATCTAACAAACTAGTCACAAATGGCATATAATGTTGTAAATTGCTATCATAATTTTTTTTTTTTTTAAATAAGTGTATAATATTGTACTCTATGAGGAAGGATCCCATGTCATGGTTATAATGACACTATTTTGACAATGCCAGACCGTTTTTTTTTCCTTCATAATTCTCCAATGACAAGGAATTTGGAGCTAATTTTACACTATTTTGTTCTTCCTATGTATCTTTACATAACTGCCGAAAAAGAGCGCATTGTGAGACGTATAACATCACCACATACCAATTATAGTCTTAACCGTCGAATCAAAAAATTAATCAACGGTTAACTTTCAAAATGGTAAAGAGTGTAAGATACAGAGGCTTGTAAGAAGATCATGCTACTAAAAAATTAAATTCATACTACATGTTGTTTGAGAGTTATGAAAAAATGGTGCGACAATGTCAAAACAGTGTCATTCTAACCATGTCATGGGATCCTTCCTGTTTACTAAAAACTCATTAAGATGTCAAAAAATTGACTAGATCTTTTTTTTTTGGTATTAAATATACACAAAATATGGTGTATCATATAGTGATGTATTGTGTCTTGCTTATACGTGTTGTGCTGCGTGTCGTGTTGTAGCACATGTCAAATCGCATACTGTGCCGTGTTATGCTCAAATTTTAATGTGTCGTGCCGTAAATGTGCTGGCACGACACATTTTACAACTCTAATTCTAAGTTATTTAGAGCAAGCACTATGCTTCTCTATTAATAGAGAATTCTCTATTGAATAGAGAAATGCAACTACTATGGTGCAAAATTTCTCTATTGAATAGACATAGAGATGGACTTCTCTATTGCCTGCTACCAATCCGTAGCAGGCAATAGCAATAGAGAAGCGAGACGGAAATCCAATTCCCGTAGGGCGGAAATCCAATTCCCGTAAAATTTTAAAAAATCCTTCTAATATCTTCTGTGCGGAAATCCAATTCCCGTAATTGGGATGGGACGGAAATCCAATTTCCTTCTCGAAATAGCTAAGATTTTGGGTTGCTATTTTTTCGACATTTCTGCCTTCCCCTTTCTCTATTCAATAGAGAAGGCTTATGGCACCATAGTGCTTGCTCTTAGATTTTGGGCATTTGTTTCACATGTGCATTACTTGTGTGGATATTATTAGGAGAACCATATCTAAGTGGATCACAAACAATATCTCAATGGATCACAATAGGGAGATTCCAGGACAGGTTTCGATTGATCACCACATGTATCAACCAACATCCCTCGAGCGAGATTTCTTATTATGATTTGAGAGTGCTATTACTATCCGGTGATCCATGGTTAACATATGAAGAGTTACCCACGATGTCCGAATTTGAGGCAGATTACCAACACTTGTTTTTAGCAATCTGCAAACCATTATTAGTTATGTTATGTACGTAGCCAACTTATCTCTGGATTCAATGGTTATGCTCATCATTTTTACCTTAAACGGGTTGGCACCTAAGATGCTCATCTTCGCAACATTTATCAATGACAATAATGACTTCATGACACTGTATAACTAACCAAAAATTCTTATTGAACCAACTTAATGGACGTAGCCAAAACTAACACCTCACAAAATAAAATGGACCCCCTAGAGGGTGGGGGTCAGTGTGGTAAGTTGTATGAAACGTCGGTTTTGGCTCTGTCCAAAATGTAGGTTCATCTAGCACCACTAAGCGCTGGATTATATTCTTAACAGAAAAAATTACGTGATCGACATTCACATGATTATATTCTTAACAGAAAAAAGTGTTGGAAATCTTGCAACAATCAAAGTAGATGTTAGATGTATCAAGGTAATATATCAAAAGACTGAATCTTAAACAAACCCTAAGCGTTTCTACGAGGACAGAGCCGCCTGTTCAACAAACTGCCCTTAACATAATAGCTCGCGGGTACACTCAAAGAGAGTGATGCTATACCCCTACAACGAGGATGTGTCCAGGATAGAACTGCCCGATGTGTGAATGTCAGCACAACAATCAACACCCAATCATGAACTTAGCTACGAAGGGAGGAAGGAAATAAACAAGCAATGTGCGCAAAACAAAGCAAGAAGAGGGGAAAAGAAGACGGGATAGTGGCCGCTTCTGGGATGATCATAGAAGATTAAAACGTCTTGTATTTATAGGAGAGACTATCAGGGTTTACGTCTGAGGTTACTTGTAAAACAATTTTCGATTACTTGTAAAACAAGGAGAGAAAATTAAGTGTTAAGGAAACTCA
Organism: Papaver nudicaule; assembly: GCA_023529015.1. Taxonomy (NCBI): domain Eukaryota; kingdom Viridiplantae; phylum Streptophyta; class Magnoliopsida; order Ranunculales; family Papaveraceae; genus Papaver; species Papaver nudicaule. The sequence continues at coordinate 21,209 of JAJJMA010295145.1, forward strand.
TGTAGATTAGGAAACCGGATTTTTACCCAAAATAAAACTCCTCTTCACCGCGTGAAGGTTTTCTCCCAAAAATAAAATTCCTTAAAAACAGCAGAAAATAATTAAGGCAGTTTAGGTACTTGGTTGACACGCACAAGTGTGCCTTGGGCATCAGGGATATCAATGTCTTTTTGCCCATAAGAGTAAGAAAGCTCCTTACTTTTATGGTGGCATTCACCTTTAGTTTTAACCCATATGGGACTAAACTAAGGACATTTTATTCACTCAAGAAAATGAGCAAGAATCCTAGTGACCCTTAGGTCACAAGATCAATTCACACCAAGACCAAATAAAAACATGAAAACCCAATTTTCTCCAACAAAAAGTGGACCCCTAAGGAGTGGGGTCAGTGGTGCGAAACGTCAGTTTTGACTCTGTCTAAACGTCGGTTCATCTAGCACCACTACTAATAAAAAATTATATGGCCAACATTCACGTGGTTGTATTTTAACAAACAAAAAAGAAATGGACCTCTAGAAGGTGGAGTCAACGGTGTAAAACGTCGGTTTTGGCTCTGTCCAAAACATCAATTCGCACACTACTAATAAAAAATTCACGTGGTCTGATATTCACATGGTTGTATTCTTAACATTGTAATATGCATGGAAAGGGATATAACGTAATTCTAACGTAATAGCTAGTGGATTTTTATGGTCGACATGACCATTTTTCCCCACCAATGGTGTCTTCTACTGTTTACGTTGTTCACGAGGTTGTACAATACATTGGCATACTGATAAAGCATTGTGGTATTCTGGCCCTACACTTTTGTAGAGCTCTCCTTTTGATTTCTAGATTCGAATGAGAAAGGCATCGTTGTCCAGGATACGCATTTTTAATTAGTTTGTGTGGATGTAACTCATATCTTTTGTTGGCCGGACAAATTTAGTTGCTGGATGCATACAACCGTTCAGGGTCATGGAGTCTGTTTGACAACCCCATTTTTGTCTAGCTATTTTTAGTTTGTGTGGACAGAACTCACAACTTCTTTTGGCCTGACAAGTCCCTTTAGTTAAATTTGGACAACCCATTTTTGTCTAGCTTCAGAACAAATATCCTGCATGCCTTGGATTAGGCCTAGAAGGCTAGAACTGTTGTTTGCTAAAACTGCATGCAATCACGTTGTAAATCTGTGAGACTGCGGATTATGATTAATGTCCTACAAAGATCACTGCTCCCAAGCAAGTCCCATCACGCCTCAAGCACCTAGGGCGCAACTAAGGCGCCTGATGCAACCAGAAATAAAATACTCCCTCCGTCCCACATAAATTGAGCTATTTCTATTTTGATTTTGTCCCGCATAAATTGAGCTAGTTCTATTATATAGACCATGTTTCTAATCTTACCTTTTAAATTGATTATTGTTATAAAATCTTAGTATGATAAATATTTATAATTTCATAGTCATGTTTGTACTCGTTGCGTAGGTGTTTTAAAATGCTTTTCAATGATATAAAGTTTACAAAGATACGTGCGATAATTTGAGAGATATGTCGTTTCTTAATTTTACTATCATTGAAAATTGAAAAAAACAGTAAAAAACTAATCTCTCTCTTCCTTGCCTTAATAATTGTGCCAATCCCAACTACCTCAATTTATGTGGGACGGAGGGAGTAAATTAAAGTAATGGTTTGGTGCATCATTGGCGAAGTGCCCAACCTGAGGCTCTTGCACCTTGGGCGCCTAGGCGAGCGCCTCGGTCGTTTTCTCAACATAGGCTCCCATATGCAGTGGTATGGCAAATATCAATATGAAAGGAGAGTCCATTATCACTGTCGGGAGCAGGCTGAAGACCATTGCTGAAAAATGTAAAATCTTCTCTCATCCTATGGTCTTTTCTAATGAAAACACTTTTCAGTTTTCACTGGATTCCCGTTAGAAGCATCCTTTTTCAATTGGACATTGTTATGTATCCATTAGTGTTGTAAATCCAGTGATGGTTGTAATTACCCTTTTTAATTTATAGTCATCCCTTTTCTCTCTAAAAGAAAGCAAAGATCACTGCTCCGCTTGAATACAGACATTAATTAGATTTTCCTTCTACACCCACCGAGAGATTTCGACGTGAGCTCAAATTAGCTGTAAAAGCTAAAATCAGGCTGCAGGATTTTAGATTGTCCATACAATATGGAACTAATATTCTCTACACGCTCCCTCACATGTGTAGTCTTGTTGGGTCTAACACGTAGAAATATAATAGAGTAATGCGGAGCAGAGGTGCGGTCATATTATATATACTCGTCAAAAATACCGTCTCTGATATTATATTACATTGTTGGCATCCAGTTCAAAACCAATTGACAATAAACGAAATGGTCCCACGGTTTATTAACTGCATAATTTTAGATAACCCATTGGGACTAATTTATTGTTCCTATGGACAAAACATTAATTTATTGCATTTTGAAATGAGCATGGGCTTGATTAATAACACTTCTTTTAATTAAGAAAATTGATTGGGGTACATGGATATGGCGTCTATGCAACATCTCAACATTACGAAAAAAAATTAAACATAGTAGTTATAAACCGCCGGTGATCAACCAATGTAGTACATAGGGTCAGGCAACTTGAATGTTCTGCTACCGATGTCAGTTCCCAGAACATCACTCCATTGATCTCCAATGTTACCATGGATTTTATACCCTTGCTTTACGAGCTTCGCCCTTTTCTCTGATTTGAACACCACTGCTGTTTTCTTCGAATCCAATGGTTGCCTGCGCCACGACAAGAGAAATGACGGTAAGAAGAATGACAGTCAATGAGAAATCATGTGTCTACAAGCATGAGCGAGACGAACATTGTGCTAGTAAAAATATTAAAGGGAGGAAGGTATTTACTTCAGAACAAGTTTCTCCCAGTGTTTGTATCCAGCTGCAAGAAGGTTTTTCGTTGTGATTTTCCTACGCGTTTCTGCTCTTCCTGTTACGAATACAACTTTGAACCCTAAAGATAGCAACTTGTTGTATAGCTTAAGACTTTCTGGCAAGGCTGGAGCTTTCCCAGTATCAACCCATGCGTCGAAAGCTGTGCTGTTATACGGTTTAGCCCTGAGATTACATGAACAGGCATAATTATCATTAGGCGCATGAAAATGGTTTATTGCGCACACATTATATGACAATAATAGTGCATATAGTATTAGTTTTACATATACATACCCAAATCCATGTGTGGCGTAGTAAGGTAAATTG
>JAJJMA010295154.1:0-14626 GCA_023529015.1 Papaver nudicaule
CAAAACACCATGTAGTTTTTGGAGAGGAGGGGTATTTTTTGGAAAGATTGCTACAAATGAAGGAGTTCAATGCAACAAACTTTCCAACCAATACTCCTACCTCTCTAATTTACATTGGTGAGTAAACTACGAATACGCTAATTTTTTTAGTTTCTCTTGGTTGATTTTTACTTACTACATTGTCTTTGTCTTGTGAGGAGGCTTCTTTGAGCACGGTGCTGCTGCAGGACACCTTTTTCAACTTCAGTTTTGTCTACATGCATATCATATGAGCTCTTTATAATATTATGTGCTACATGCTTTGGATTAATAGGCACATTTTCTGGGTTTTGCGAGGATTCACTGTTGCAAGTCTGGGCTTTGTATGTTCCAATGGGGGATGATAACCCGGTTTGCTTTTTTTGGCATCGTATTTATGCAAAAGCATAACCTGGCAATGATACATTATAAATCAGCAAGCATTGCAATTGTTATAATGTATCATTGTCCTGTTATGTTTTTACATGTGCATATTCAGGATTTGTTCATAGGCACATTCATCGACATCAGTGTAAAGCTTTTCGTGATTATCAGAATCGATGGGCACATTCGGCTACCATTATCTTTGTTTTGTGAGGATTCACTGTTGCAGTACCATCAAAGTGCAGAAGGGGAAATATATGATTGTATTGGTCCTGCAAGACTCTTTTTAAAAATTGGAATAAATTCGTAACCATCAAGTTCTCATAAAATGAATTTACTCCAGTTTTTGTAAAGAGCCTAGCGGGCCGGGATAGGTATGCAACTATGAAACAAGAGTTGTAGTTGTGTTTCAAGGACGGTTTGTTTCCCATTGGTGAGTGAACTATTATTATACCTGCTCAGAAAATCAAAATGTATGAGTATTTGGTCGAATTAGATGTATGTTGCACTTAGGTCTCCCTGTTGTAGGAGATAGTTAAGGTCAAACTTTGTTCATGCTATATTTGCTAGATGTATGAGTAGTATGGCATGTTACATAATAATAAGAGAATTGTACGGGTATTCGGCGAGTAGTGAACTTTCATGTGATGGATGGAGCTTTAGCAGTGAGAGGCTGGTGTACTCACTCTTGTATGTCAGCAGATTGCTTCTTGTTTAGACGCAATCAACCTACACATATGAGCGGGAAGTGTACTGGCTCATTTAGCTATATTGACAGTAGAATTGCTTATCCTATAATGAAAGCAGAATCACTTATATGTGAAGATGCTTACAGTGAATCTTTCTTTTTTATTTGCCATGTATGCAGTTAGCATAAGTTACTATTCTACTAGTTAGTAACATGAATCACATGAATTTTGGTGAAATCACATGCTTTGCAGTAGTTCTTTCTATTATACAACTCATTATCAGTTACGTTTTGTGGTGAAATTTGAGCAAGTTGTACCTTGTTCTCTCTTCCATATAAGATGAGAATTATGTCGTTGGTGTATGCCAGGGCTTCGGCAACCCTACCACACAACCTAAACTGAGATGAAGCTGTTTGTTATACCCAATGTAACATGTCCCTCCTTTTCTAGAAGATAGACACATTTGACTTTTTTTTTTTTTCAAACAGTCAAGGAACTTAATATTGGTTTTATTAAGTTTGTTAATTTTTGAAAAAAAGTCAAACGTGCCTATCTTTTAGAACTGGAGGGAGTATTCATAAGATTATAGACAACTCTATTAGTGGGTCATATTATCTTATTACAATGGCTGTTCTGTCAACTATATATAGACAACTCAAAGCTTTGTTTCATTGTTTCGCAGAACTCTCACATCTGAGGTCGACGGACTACTTCGACGTCTTGTATATAAGCTTCTTCTGATCCAAGGTATCATTACAGAACATCACATAAACTGCAAACTGCCAAAACACACAACCTTCTAATCTAGGGGTAGTAATAACACAGGCAAAAATGTATGAATCTATTTTGCCTTGTGCAGTTTTATAAATTTAGGATTGTGAATGAGTGTAGTGAATGGATGTATAAACGGTTGTATAATTTTCAGAGTTTGAATGAAATGTGTGTTAGTTGAATGAGAATGGATGTATTTCAGTGGGAATGAATTGAAAATTACAGGATTTCGATTCAGCATTGCAGGTTTAGAAATGAATTGTATTGTATTGCAGGTTCAGGAAAGAACTGTATTGCAGGTTCACAAATGAACTGTATTCCAGATTCCGGAATGAATTGTATTCCAGGTGCAATTGTAACGCAGGGCTTAACGCTTGTCAGCGTTTTTTTTTTTTTTTTAAATAATACAGTTTCTTCCAACGATAACAGACGTTACACAAATCTGTTAGTTGCAAAAACACGTGGCAATCCTAAAAACTGTTACAGATGCGTTTTCCACGAATACAAACGTTGACTAAGCCGTTAAAATTTATCTGTTACACGTCGTAGTCTAACGGGAGCAAAAGTTGTTGGATCCGTTACGGCAGAAGGACAGGTGGCAATCGCTGAACCGTTAGAAAATAGATTCCATCAGTGTATTCCGTTACTTTAACAGTTAGAGTATCAGTTAGGCAGACGCAACGGTGAAGGGTGTTTCGAAACAGTTACGAAAACTGCCAGCTGGCAAACGGATAAACCGTTACTGCACAAAAAACACTGTTGGATGTAATGTTACAGTTAAAATTTGTTTATCAGTTACTGCCCACCGTAACGGGTAGACCGTTACAGTAGGTTGCCACGCGGCACGGTATGATGGTATGCCTCATCCGTGACAATAATTACAGCAACAGATGCATATGTTGCTGTAATTATAATTACACCAACTGCGAATCCGTTGCTGAAATTATTGTAACACCAATAATAACGGCGTCCCGCCAACGGCCACTCGCCGTTGCTTTTATTTTTTGCAACGGCCCAAGGCCGTTGCTAAAAAGGCAATTTCGTGTAGTGTTGCTGGCACGTGTTTCACCACGACTTTCTTCAGCTTTTACAGGCCTGGGCCTTTCTAGTAACGCAGGTGCAGTAGTGGCGGATCGTTTGGCGGACTTATGGAGCTTGGTGAAATTATTAATATCCAGATTCTCCAATAAGGCCCGATATACTGGTATCATTCCATTGATGCAAAGCTCCACTAACTGCAACTCTGTCACGTTTGGATCATTGCAATCCACTGAACGAGTTTTGAACCTCGTCACATAATCATCTGGATGTTCATTGTTTCGCTGATAAAGTCTTCCCAAATCGGAGAGAGTGAGTTGCTCAGACACAAAGAAATACTTCTTGAGGAAAACATTAACCATCTGGCTCCAGCTGAGGATGCTGTTGGGAGCTAGATTATTATACCAAGTGTACGCCTTTCCCGTCAGAGATTTCGAGAATTCTTTGAGACATACAACTTGATTTCTTTCATGTATTCCCAATGATTCTAGGAAGCGAGATATATGTTCTCGGGCATTCCCAATACCATTATACATCGAGAATGAAGGCGTGACATATCCTTCAGGAAGAGATTCATGCTGAATTTCAATTGGATATGAAGGTTGATGACGATGAAACAAATCTGAATTCTCCACGCTCTGAGCTTGCAAGAGATTCTGTAAATCTTCACGAGTAACAAAGTTGTGTTGAGAACCCGTGCTTGGCTCACGTGTGGTGTGGACACGAGTGTCTTGATCATCAGGAATAACATGAATCTGAGAAGGACCTGCCCTGTTGGAGTGAACTAGGGGATCTGCACGTGCAAACCCTGGGTTTGTTGGAGGCGTCAGCTTCTCTGAAAGTGTCCTCAAGCAAGTCAGCAACTCCATCTGGGTTTTCACCATATTATTCTAACTTAAGGCTAGATCTTGTTGGGTCTTCATGAGATCCATAATGCTAGGTGAGTCTTCATTACTCCTTGTTTCTCCTGTGCGGGGTCCGAAGAGAAAAGCTTCTGTGCGGCTTGAGATAAGAGTGTAAGGAGTAGGAGAGATAGTGGTAGTGGTAGTCCCCACCATATGAAATAGGGGGGGACGTGATATTGGATAGGGTAGGTGTGGTGGAACCCACCAAATGGGATGACACGCCCAAGGGAGAAGAGGATAAGGTGGACCCTATATGGGTTGAGGCAGACACAAAATTAGGGTTTCTGGTCGTGATAGGGTTCACGCTTTGGGTGGTGGGGCCAGTAGAGGTGATGGCGCCACTAACTTGGGTATTTGTGACCCCACTTGCAACAGATGAAATCGTGGGACCACTGGTGATATTTGGAGAATTTGTGTTCTCTGAACTCTGCCTCCTAGTTTCAACCATATTTTCTTACAACTGAGATAATGACCTCCCACTGTGGTCGCCAAATGTTTTAGGTGTAAAACAATAAAGAGAATCTGAGGGGTAAAGTGTGAAGTATGATGATGTAATAAAAGATTGTAATGGTATTCGAGAGGTCAAGATCGAACAAGACTCGCGTAAACCAAGAAATGGCCGTTCGAGTATTGTTTTAGTTACAAGAAGAGGATATAGGGTTGGTTTAGGGAGGGAAGCAGAGAAAGATGAGATCAGAGAATTGCTATAATTTATGTGATGTTGATGATTAAATTGCTAAAAAAAATGGATATTCAGTTCTCACTAGATATTAAATGCTGAATGAGAAGAGTTAATCAATTATCGATAAGACATACTCCCTCCGTCCCACATTACTTGAGCTATCTCAATTTTGCACAATTTTTAAGGCAAGGAGGAGGGAGAGTTATATTTTACTATAGATTCCAGGTATACCCTTACAAATAATAAAATACTAAAATTAGAAATGACATATCTCTCAAATTATACCACATATATTTGTATACTTGGTATCGTTGGAAATGATTTTAAAACACCTACGTAACGAGTATAAACACGATTATGAAATTATACGTATTTCTTATATTAAGATTTAACCACAATAATCAACTAAAAGGGTAATTTTAGAAATATGACATTTATATTTGGAATAGCTCAAGTAATGTGGGACAAAATTTTAAAGCAAGTAGCTCAAGTAATATGGGACGGAGGGAGTATTGATTATACTTGCACTGAATTAAACTGTTGAACTTGTTTGTTCGTGTTGTTGTTGTTTCCAAACTGGTCGAGTGACCTATTTATAGCAATAGAATTCCAACTGATCCCGTAAGAAGTGGAAGAGTGGGAGTGAGGAGTGAGTGGGGTCAGTTGTTAAGAGTCTTGCGCCTAATAATAGGGAAGACTAACAACCCACTACCTTATCCCATCTTTCCAGCAACGTTCACACGACTTAGCGTCTTTCCCGTTGAGTGATTGAGCCGTTGCAATCACACGTGTCGTAGACCGCCAAACCAAAACCCTAAAGAATATCCCCCCATGTAACTAATCTTGATTCTCGTAAGATTTGTTAAATATTTGTTAAGTCAAGGATGACTAGGTGCAAGTCGTACCAATTACTGGTAAACTCAGGACTTTGCGTAAAGATAGAGATTAAGCGATAAACTTGTATATCTCTTTTAGATTTGGTCTAAGGATTGACCCGGGCAATCGCCATTTAAACCAATGAGATAAGTCTAAGGATTGAGCTATGCAACCGCCATTTAGACTGATAAGATAAGTCTAAGGATTGAGCTATTCAATCACCATTTAGACTGAGAGGATTTCAGCAACTCTCTGTGGCAATAGTCAAGTAAATACGACTTTCGATTTGCCATAAATATGAGAAATTGGTTTGTGGCATGTAATGCACCACTTCTCTGAGTAATGAAGACATATGAATGTCCAAAATAATATAATTCATAGCCATGAGCCATGATTAAGAATTATAGCACTGGTTTATAGAAGCAAGTCTATAATCAGGAAAAATAGACGAGTGATGCTAACACGGCGTAGCCATCATCAAGAATGCATAAGCATTGCCAATCCAAGACCTAAAGATAGGCCACAATAATAATAATAAGCCATGTTACATGGCATAATAATCCTATTAGGAAGTTAGGCGTAGGACGTAAAAGGATAAGCCATAACATTACGTTATTTTCAGATTTCTGGACAGCTTGCACGTCGTCCATTCATAAAATCACCCAGGCCAGCCTATATTCGGTAAAATACCGAAATTTTAGTATGTTATAGGGAACTCACAGAGGAAAAACTTTCGTGAAGGAAGCGCCCCCAAATTGTTCACGGATTGGGCTGTAAAAATCATCCTTCAAAGAAATTTGTAATCTGCCAGATTTCCGAATTTGATTAGGAAACTAGAGTATTATGGACTCAATAAAATCCATAATCCTCTAGGACTTGGATCAGTGGGACCAATAAATAGAGGGGAGGCTAGGGAAAGATATACTCTAGCTCTAAGAGGGCAAGGATAGCCGTGAGAGAGAGAATGGCCATGGGCCTCCATGAGTACAAGCGAGAGAAAGCCATAAGGCCTCCATAAATTAGGCAAGGGACAGCCATTAGGCCCCCATAAATTAGGCTAAGCATGGCCATAAGGCCTCCAAATCTTTGGCCAAGGCATGGCCTTGGGCCTCCAAGAGTTTGGCCAAGGCATGACCATGGGGCTCCAAAGAGTAAGCTAGGGCATGGCCGTGGGCGTCCAAGAGATTAGGCGAGGGGATGCCGTGGGCATCCAAAACCTAAGGAAGGAGATATGCGTGGGCACCCAGAGACCAAGAAAGAGGGATGCATGGGCATCCAAAGACTAGGCAAGGGGGTGGCGCAAGGCCCCCAAGAAGTTAAGCAAGAGTGATGTCGTGGGCATCCAAAGATAAAGCCAAGCTATAGACGTGGATACCCAAAGACTAAAGGCAAGGATGGCCGTGGGCATCCAAAATCAGGCCAAGGAGTGGCGTGGGCACCCAAAATCAGGCCAAGGAGGTGGCGTGGGCACCCAAGTGCCAAGGCAAGCTAATATTCGTGGATATCCAAGGTCAGGGCAAGCTAATGGCGTGGATATCCAAAGGCTAAGTTAGGGCGATGGTCGTGGGCCTCCAAGGACTAAGGCAAGGAGAATGCCGTGGGCATCCCAGGATTAGGCTAGGGATTGTCGTGGCATCCAAGGATTAGGCTAGGAATTGCCGTGGGCATCCAAGAGGTAGGCAAGGAGAATGTCGTGGTCATCCAAGGATAAAGGCAAGATAGTGGCCGTGGGCCTCCAAGGATTAGGCAAGCTAGTGGTCGTGGGACTCCAAGGAGGTGGCGTGACTTGCCTAGGGTATGGCTCGAGCATGGTCTAGGCTAATGCGCATGTATAGGTATTTTAACGTGTAGGCTAGGGATATGGACCATGCTACTAGGCTAGGGTCGTGAGATATTAAAATATGGCTAATGGCAACCAAATATCTTATCCCTATCGTAAAAATAAATTCATACCTTATCTCGAGCTATTCCAGGACGCCAGAAATTGATGCAAAATTACTCCTGTGACCTCCTCGCCAAAAACCACCATCAACAAGCGTATATTGAAGACAATCCACACGGGAGATTGCGGCAACCACTCGGGGGAAAGATCACTAGCACACAAAGAAAGACAGCAAGGTTACTTCTGGCTGTACATGCACATGGACGCAACAGAGTTAGCACATAAATGCGAGGCATGCCAGAAATATGCTCCGAAGATCCACGCACCAGCAGAAAAGTTAAGTGCAATACTGAGCCCTTGGCCCTTTGCCATTGGGGAATAGATATAGTAGGTCCGCTGAAGACATGAACATGGAATAAAAGATTCTTACTGGTAGGAACAGACTACTTCACCAAGTGGATAGAAGCGGTACCGCTAGCAAGGATCGGAGATGTGGATATCTTCAAGTTCATATGGGATAACATCATTTGCAAATTCGGGGCACCAACAGTCATCTTATAGACAATGGGAAGCAGTTAGAAGGAAATCAGATAGATCTACTAGCGACTACGTACAAAATCAAGATGCTGAAGTCTATACCAATTTACCCCCAGTGCAACGGGAAGGTAGAAGCATCAAACAAGACGATAATGTCAAACCTGACGAAAAACCTGGAATTAGAAGGAGGCAGTTGGGTGGATCAACTGCCCAACGTGCTATGGGCATACAAAACAAGGAGAGAAGCTACAGGGGAGTCATTGTACGCGCTGGCATTCAGAATGAAAGCAGTTTTACCAACGGAAGTAATACCATCAACAACAAAATCCGAAGCTGGGAACAAAAACTTAAACACGGGGCTCATCATGGAAAAATTAGAAGATCTGGAAGAGAAGATAATCGTAGCAGCTCAACACATGGTCAATTATCAACAACGGCTAAGAAAAGAGTACAATAAACGGGTAATCAAGAGAACATTCGAGGAAGCAGATATGGTACTGCGCTTTGCCACCATACATAAAAGATGCGGCGCAGGGAAAGCTAAACAGAACATGGGACAAACCTTTCATCATCAGCGGGATAGCAGGTACGGGGTCCTATTATTTAAAAAATTCTGAAGGGGAGTCGCTAACACACCCATGGAACGCAATTCATTTGAAAAAGTTTTACCAGTAAGCTTTCCTAAAACTTTCAAATGAAATAATATCTTTTCATTGCGAAGTATTTCAAAAAAAAAAAAAAAATATCGAAAGCGTAGATATACAATCAATAATAATTAATAAATTTCGAAGAAAAAAGACTGGCTCTGAAGGCTCCCTATGGCAACATGGGAGACAGGACAGTATAAACCAGATTAATAAGCCCACAGCCCTGTAGCAAAAAGGATAAATATTCGGATTGTCTTCTGAAAGTCACAATGGAGGAGAGGAATACCCCTCCGGACGTGAACGAGGCAGGATAAATATCAATCACAATGGAGGAGAGGTGCTAGGAGATATCTAGGCCAACCTTTGCTTACGATTTCAGATATCCAGCTTCAGTTTTAGTTGATATCGATTTTTCGCTCAAGGTTAGAGAGAAGATTGTTGTGGTGCTAGGAGAAGGCAGGGATTTTACTCAAGAGGTGATAATTCCTAACAGACCTAAGTATTGTGACCACTGCTGTAACTTGGGTCATGAATATGATGAATGCCCAATATTGCTTAAGAAAATGGGTCTTGGGAAGGAGTCTGAGAAGAGGAAGAAAACAGACAACAAAATAACTCACAAAGGAGAATTGTGTGAGGATGGTTTATATTATGATTTTGAATATTGCAAACCTGCTGAAGGTATGATGTGGAAGCCAACAGGAAAGACTCTAAATCATTGGTATAGCGGAGACTGGTTGTTCACTAGGATAACAGAGGATGATAACTCTGTTTTATTCACAGAGAGTGCTAGGAAGGATTTGCTGGAATCTATGGAGATGGGTTTACTGGAAGATTGGGCTAGGAAGTTGGGGTTTAAGGATGAGAATGCAAAGACAAGGTTGATCTTCAATCACCCAATCCCTATGGACTTTGAAGATGTATTCACTGAAACCATAACGGAAAACAGAGCCTTATATGAACCGTTCAGTGAGGCTATAGAATTTGAAGATGAAGCAAACTTGGAGGATGGAGCTGTAGTTGCTACTAATACTATACCAGATGAAGAGGTTGCTTATTTACCATATGAAGTAACTATTGGTGCTGCTCAACAACCAACCATTGAACCTCAAGAACACACAAACTGCGAATGTTGCTTCTGCATATGATGATACGAGTATTGTTAACACCACCCCGAGTCCAATAGATGGTTTATTTCAGAGTGATGGAGTGAATGGTGCCACTATGAATATTCAAGAACCTGTTGCACTACAGCATGCAGCTACGGACTCAAATGCTGTGTCAGAATCTCTTAGTACAGTAATGGAGAAACTGGCAAATTGGGATTCTCTTTAAACAGGCTGATGAAGCTACCCGTCTAAGTGATCATTTGATTAGGAAGGGATATACAAATAATAAATTGTGCCCTTGCGTGTTTTGAAAAGAAACAAGTTCCGGATTTGCAATTATAGTTGTCTATGTCGACGGTATGAACATAGTAAGTACTTTTGACGAAGTAAGAGAAACCGCAAACTATTTGAAATTCGAAATTGAGATGGAAGATCTTGGGAAACTCGGATGTGTCTAGAACTTGAACTAGAACATCGAGATTGTGGAATATTACTCCACCGGTCAGCATATGTCTATAAGATTTTCAGGAAATTTAATATGGACAAAGTGTACCGGGCTAGCACTCCCATGATTGGTCGAACTTTAGACGTACGTAAAGATCAATCTCGTCCATAGGAAGGTGACGTAAATGTTTTGGGAGACAAATATCCCTGCGTAAGTCAATAAGCGCATTATTGTACTTAACACAATGTACTCGACCAAATATCTTGTTCTCGGTGAACTTGTTAGCTAAATGTAGGTCAGCGCCAACACAACGTCATTGGAATGGTATCAAGAATATCTTTAAATACTTAAAAGGAACCATTGACATGGGTTTTGTTCTTATCCCTATGAAGACGCAAGTAGAGTTTTCTAATGCAATTGCAAATTGTATTGTACTCCCATGATTACATGTGAAAAGTATATGACTAAAGAAATTGTCCGACTCTCATGATTGCATAACTGCAGAGATCTAAAGAACTTATCTGACTGCGTAGGACTAAAGGATGTGTCCACCTATATTGGACTAAAGAAGTTGTTCAAACTCCCATGAATGTATTGTACAAAAAAAATTGTCCTACATCAGGGGGAGCATCCAGTGGTAAGTTGTACTCTTTTTCCCTTCACCGAGGTTACTTTTTCCCACAGGGTTTTGTTACTCAGCAAGGTTTTTAATGAGACAACTACAATACCAAAAGTGCAATCTAAAAGTTATTGATTATGAAGGAACAATAATCTCTTCTTCAACGAAAGTAATCAGGGCGAGACATGGTGGACTTATAAGTCATCACCTATATTCACTTTCGAAAATATCATGACTAATGAAACTGTCTAGAGACTACCCCGAATGAAATCAGGGGGAGATGCCGACATCAGGGGGAGGATCCAAGGATATGATGCCGACATATTTTGATTCGAAATGTGAAACTGTGTTGTACTCTTTTTCCCTTCGATCGAGTTTAGTTTTTTCCCACAGGGTTTTGTTACTCGACAAGGTTTTTTTTAGAGAGACAACGAAACAACTACACCTGGCGTATATGTTGAATGCTGAAGACTTGAAGATTGGGTTGATATTACTGAACTGCATCGGAATCAAAGAAATGAATACGATAATATGTCAAGTGAAACAACTTCAAGCAAGAAGCAAGAATGGTATTCAGCATGAGCAAAGGCGCACATATGGACTTATAGTCTTGTACTCTTTTTCCTTCGCCAAGGTTTTGTCCCACTTGGTTTTTCTTGTCAAGGTTTTAACAAGGCAACATGTGCGAGTCCAACTCTGTTCTAAGTACTCTTAATATTGTACTCTTTTTCCTTAGTTCAGGCTTCGTCCCTTTGGGTTTTCCTGGCGAGGTTTTAATGAGGCAATTGACTTAGACACAGTGGTCATCAGCGAGCTACAGTTGAAGCTAAAAAAGAAGTCACCGACCAACTCCAACGAAGAAGCTTACCAAGACTCGAGACATTATACTTATTCTCTTTTCAAGGTTTTATCCCACTGGGTTTTTAGTGAAGCAACACATTTGAAGAACTATATTCAAATCACTATATGTGAAGCACTACGTATAAAGTTTTGTTATTGAACCGCACAAGGGGGAGTGTTACAGGGCCTGTGGCCCATGGATGTGCGGTCCATATGGGTTTCCCTTAACGGTATATAAAGGAACCTATGTAATACTACTACATGATCCATCTAATAAGATTATCCCTAAATATTAAGCAATTTTTTCTACAAGGTGTTGACAAAAATAACTGCTACAAGGCTGAGTTCAGTGCTTGATAAGTTGGTCTCAGAAGAACATACAGTTTTTCTCAAAGGGAGAAGCATTCATGAAAGTATTGCTCTAGCTTCAGAGCTTATTCAGGAGTTGGATGAGCCCAGGATTCATGGCAATGTAGGGTTGAAGTTAGATATAATGCAGGCTTTTGATACAGTGAGTTGGAAGTTTGTATATGAGGTTTTTAGAAGATATGGTTTCTCTCGAGATTGGTGTTGTTGGTTGGAAAGTATTTTCAACTCTGCAAGCATATCCATCTTGTTTAACGGAAGTCCAGCTGGGTTCTTTAATATAACAAGAGGATTGCGTCAGGGAGATCCCCTTTCTCCATTAATCTTTGTGCTCATAGAATATATCCTAAGTAGAAACATAAAGAAGCTCTTTGACACAGGAGTTATGAAGTACATGTGCACAAGAAAGAAAGTTTCACCCACTCACCTTTTCTTCGCAGATGACATTCTTGTCTTCTGTAAGGGAAATGATGAGAGCCTCCATAATTTACTAACCTTACTTGATTTGTATGCAGCTTCCTCTGGTCAAGTTGTTAGCAGACAAAAAAACAAGATTTACTATGGTGGTGCTGACGATGCAAGACGAGATGCAATTCTGGAGATTTTAGGCATGAATTTAGCTACATATCCTGACAGATATTTGGGTGTGCAGCTACTGCCTGGGAGTGGCAAATTTGATCATGTTAAACATGTAGTGGATAAAATTCAATCCCAACTGCATGCGTGGGTGGGTAAGCTGATTTCCTTTCCTGCAAGAATCGTGCTGATCAAATCAGTAATCTCCATCTTTCCAATCCATGTTATGGCAGTGTATAAATGGTCTAACAAGTTCATAGACGCTATTGAAATTGCTATAGCCAATTTCCTTTGGTCTGGTGATAAGACGGTCTCAAAGAAGTTTGTAGTGGCTTATGATAAGTTGTGCTGTCCGTATGAAGAAGGAGGACTGGGTTTTGTTAGCCTAAAAACTATGAACCAGGCCCTTCTAATGAAGTTGTGGTGGAACATACGTCACTCAGAGAAGACTTGGGCTCGTTTTTTACGATCTAAATACCTGAAAGTTAATGGTGATGTGCAGGTAACTCATTTTCAGTCTTCAATTTTTCCAGGCATTAAATGGGTGCACAGAATTGTCGATAGAAACACTGCCACTATAGTCGGGGATGGAAGAAATACTTCTATTTTTTTATTCATGGTGTTCAGAGAAGTGCATTGCAGAACTGAGAGGAATTCCTATTGAGGACCGTGTTCTTCTAAATTGCAAAGTGAGTGAAGTCATTGTAAATGGCAAATGGGCATTCCCTGATAATCTGAAGACACTAATGAGCAGTGTAGGAATTGATACTGATGCTCTCCCTAGACCAACTGGTGGTAGAGATATTAGGATCTGGATGCCTGATGATAAAGGTTTATTCTCAGTCAAGTCTGCAAGAGAGTTCATTCGAAAGAAGTGGCCTCTGCTGAAGGAGGGTAAACTACTATGGCGAAAAGGAATTCACCCAACCCTCGCAGCTCAAAATTGGAAGTTTGTCAGGCCACAATGCTGCGCTACAAAGAGTGCTGCTAATACCAGATTTGGAGCTAATGATGATGATACTTGCAGGATGTGTTTCTCGGGTGTTGACTGCTTAAAACACATTCTATGGGACTGCAGGGTAGCTAAATTTCTATGGTATTGGGTTGAGAGAGTTTTCATAATCAAATCTGCTTATGATCTGACAGACTCATACAACAATGCAAAGAATAAAGCTCCACTCATTCGAAGGCTTTGGCTGGTGGCTAACATGGCAGTAAAGAGTGTGTTATGGAGGCTAAGGAATGACATTTGGTATGAAGGAAAGCAAGTAAAAGAATACAAGCTGAAGAACAAAGTCTACAGAGCTGTTCATGAAAATGCAAAAAGATTCAAACTCACAGTAAGAACTGGTGAAGATGTTAACATTTTGAACTATTTCAAGGTGGAAAGAAGGGAGATTAAGATAAGTTCAGTTCTGCATTATAAATGGTCTCCTCCAGCCATCGATGAGCTGCTGATTTGCACGGATGGAGCTGCAATGGAAAACCCAGGACCGGCTGGTTTAGGAGTCATTGCTCGTAACCATGCTTGTGATATTCTAGGTGCGGTTTCTATGGGGATTGGGGTTAAAACCAACTATCTGGCAGAAGTTATGGCTGTTGTTTTTGGTCTGCATTGGGCAAAGAAGTGGAAGATTAAAAAGGTGAGGGTAAGGTCTGACTCTCTATCGGTGGTGCAGGCTTTCAATTCAGACTCAATTCCTTGGTGTTTACGATCATGGTGGCTTCAAGAGCTGGAGTTCTATGATAACATCGAGTATGAACACAATGTCAGAGAGCTGAATTTCTCAGCTGATGCTTTAGCCAAGAGGGGTGCCCAGTTAGCAGATGGAGTTATGGAAGAGTATAGTGGCTGCCCAAATATGTTGGAATCGGTGGAAAATACAGAGGATATTTACACCCAAGTAAGATTTAGCTGAACACCCAGATTCAGCTCAGCTGAATACTGTGATGATAACTCAGCTAAGTTAGTTGTTTCCTTGTTCTGGGCCTGTGCGCCATTTTTATTATGTTAGTGATCTTGGGCCTTCTCGTTTTTGAAGCCTAGTTCACTATTGCTTGTAGATAGTAGAGCCCATTTGTAATTACTAGTCTACTGCTAATAGGCACTCTTTAGGCTGTTAGAGGGTGTCTGTATATAGCTGTCAACTCTTGTAAAATTTCCCCACACAAGAAATTAAATGACCTATTAACTGCTTGTTAGTAAACAAAGAAAAATCTTTGTTACTGTATCATCATGTGC
>JAJJMA010295174.1:1460-12957 GCA_023529015.1 Papaver nudicaule
GCAAGTAGTTATCTTGACATCCTCAAACCAATCCTCTAGTTTTAGAGGATCTCGTTGAGGATGTGAAAGAATTTTGAAGGAACAAAAGTAGTCATTTGTTAGATTTTTAATTTAAAAAATATGATAATGACCAATAGAATTGTTCCACCTATATTTCCAATTAAAACTAGACTCCTACGGTTTGAGATGAAAATTTTGAACATTCTAAAATTTAGGAATTTTTGTCACTTTTTTGTTAAAGGATGTCTTAGAACTCCTTCCACATAAATAACACATCCCATCTCCAACGCTCTAATATCTCACAATCTTAAGATTCAGATCAGTTTGAAGACAAAACTTTAAATTAGCTAGATTCAAATAGACCAAGTAACTTGACATCTGACTTTAGTAAATCAGGATTGTCTCAACTAAACAATATTCTCAGAATTCTGAACTCAACTCTCTTTGAAATCGGCCAATACCCAATATTAGTAGGTGTATTTTCGAATTGTTGACTTGACTGCCCCAGACTTACACAAAATGCTAGCATATTTTAAATGAGTGAAAGTGCGTTTGTATCTCTCTAAAGAATATCTAGCTATTTATACTACCTGGTTTTTTTAGAGGCTACGGTGATTTAATGGGGGCTGTGGTCTTTCGAAAATCGTCATGGTTTTTGCTTTACAACTGTGACGACTTATTAAAATCGTCATGGTTTTTGTTTTGCAACTGTGACGATTTTTGGAGGACCACAGCCCCCATTAAATCACCGTAGCCTCCAAAAAAATCAGGTTATACTAGTATGGAAAGGATTTCTATTGCAGGAATATTTCCTTTTATTTGGTTGGATCAGTCGGATTCTATATAGAAATCACGCACATATATGAGTTGGAAGGGTCTATATATATATATATATATTAGGAAATACCGAACATACAACAAAGTTCAACCAACCAAACCTGTTTTTTTTTTTTTTCTTTCTCTCTTCTCTTCCATATACTCTGAGAGCGAAAAATCAAACATTCATTCATTCAATTCTTAGCTCTAATCTTTGTGGATCTGAAATTTTCAAACCAAACTCGCCCCACCCCCTCTCTCTCTCTCCCTGCACACCAAGCTTTTCTCTCTATGTTTTTGTTTTTCTTACACTCCTATTACACTCTCGGTCAACAGTAAACTGTGTACTGTTATTTTTTTTTTTGGCAAGTCATGTAGACTGACTTGACCGACTCTATGGCCACTTGTTACCCTTTCTCGACCCCTTAAAACACGGATTTTGTTTTGCTCAAAACACGGATTTTTGACCCCTAAAAACACGGATTTTTGGTAAGCCGAAATAGCAGAGTTCAAGCTGGGTTGAGCTAATCTAACAGTGTTGTGGTGGTTTTTGATGGAAATTCATATTTGGTTTTCAAAACTCAATAACCATCATCAGTGTACAAGAAACTAGTTGAATATTTCTTGTAGTGAAATTCATATTTGGATTTTGGAGTGAAAACTTCTACTAGAAACGACCACGTTTGGATTAGCTCATCCAAATGTTTGAACTCTGCTAGTTCAAAAATGCGCTTTTATAGAAATTAAATTAATTGAAACTTTAATATGGGGTGGTTGAATTGAAACTTCAGCAGGGGAGAGGATTTGGATAAAATATAATTTTTAGAAAAGACAATAAAAAATTTGCCTAGGTTATGTGATAGATCATAATCATAACTCATGTTTTCAAATTGCACAAGACTGAGGAAAATTTTAAAAATTAGAGTAATTTTGAAGAGGCCAAGGTATATTTGGTTGCCTATAGAAAAGAAGTGGGTGCTGCTTGTAATGAGGAAAACACATAAAACCGAATTGAAATCCAGATCCAAAGCCAAAAAATTAGGAGTTTGTTGTTTAGCTATAGAATTAGATCTGCTAGTTTAATCAATATACTCCAACTATTTTTTCATTAATTTTGTAATTTGTTTTTTGTATGCACCAGAAAAAGAAATAAAACCATTTTTTTTTTCATATGAATATGCCGGAGATGCAACGCGTGGAAGTTGCTAGAAATGGTCTAAGTAGGAACCTAACTTTGATGAAAAAGAACACGCCTAAGCTTCAAAGAAACTGCATCCTCAAATTAAATGGGCGAGATAACTGAGGTTCTGAAAAAAAAAAAAAAAAAACAAATAAAATGGAAGAGAAAACTGAGGTTCTGTGAGAAAATGTTGTCACTACAATTGAGTTGGTAAATTCAAAGCCAATGGCTCAACATTTCCCTAGACCTACTTAGGAATGGCCGAGTTGAGTAGGATTCACCTTGCATATGGACAAGACACAAATGCAAGTGTGTTTTGGCTTCTGGTTGTCTGGATCAGAAAGGCTTTTTCTGGCAAGCAAAGAGTAATATGATACCCGAACTAGAGATAATTTCCGAACTAGATATGTGCCGTAATTTTTGTGAGTGATAGAAATACGGATCTCGGCGTTTCAAATCGTGCTTATTCATTATGCATTGTTGTCGAATCAGACTGTCAGTTAATTTGGCTTACACTTACAACTATAAGAAATTTGTGCTGATCAGATAAAAACAATATGAAATTTGTTCATTGTTGTGTTACTTTGTAACTCTGTCTTGTAATTCTTTTTCTTATAGCGGATAAAACTTGATTCTCATGGTCATGTTCTTAAGTTAAAAATTAAAACATCTACATATTCTGAAGTGATATTTCTACACATTAACACAACAAGAGAAAATTCTGATCCAAAACGACTTCCTGGGAGTCGTTGGCCGATTTAGAAACTCAGTTATAAAAGGCAATACAACCGTTAGATCAAATTGAAATGAACGGTGGTAAGTTAACCCTATCCCTCCCTTCTCTTATAAAAACAATGTTTCTACTGATGCATCCAAACTGTGCCTCCAGTCGTCTAGTCTTTGTAGAGAAGGAAACAAGAAAGCGAATCTGAACCCTAAACAACAAACAACATCAGTAGCTCCTCATCTATCAATCGCTTAAAATCAGGTTAACTACAGCATAATCATGGGAGAAGCAAGTGGAGGTTCAATCAGCATTATCACAACAACAAAAAAGTAACTAGTGTTTTGATTTTTCCTCTCAAGATGTGAATTTATAAAATTCGGGTGGTAGTTTTCGACGGACTTGATGACTGTAACGGGTTAAGATGGATGGCTGGTTGCAGTCATCACAGATTCAATCATAACTCAAAAGAACTGAAGAACTGGATCTGCTAGTTTAATCAATATACTCCCACTATTTTTCATTAATTTTGTTTGTAATTTTTTCTATGTACCAGCAAAAGAAATAAAACCATTTTTTTTTTCTTCGTATGAATATGCCATGTATGAACCTAGCAGACTACTAGAGATGCAATGCGTACAAGTTGAGTAGGAAATTGACTGTGATGAAAAACACGACTATGCTACAAAGAAGCAGCACCCTCAAAATCAATGGGCGAGGTAACTGAGTTCTGTCAAAAATGTTGTCACTACAATTGATTTCAATACCTTAACATTTCTTCCGTAGACATTCTTAGAAATGGAGTTGATGAGTAGGAATCTGGCTTTGCTTAACACAACTAAGCTTTAGAGAATAGCTTATCCGCTGCATATACGACTAGGAATAATGTACAAAACACGATGCAAGTGTGTTTTGCCTTCTAGTTGTCCGGATTAGAAAGACTTTTGTTCTGGCAAGCCAAGAATAACATTATACCCAAACTAGAGATAATTTCCAGCTTGTAAAAAAAAATAAAAAAATAAAAAATCTGTAAATTCAAAGAAATTAAGATGTACAAGCTAGATATGTGCCGGTAGAATCCAACTTTGGCAAGCAATTGCCAAAAGCTATAGAATGCTACCAGTGACGACGCCATGGCTTAGTCTAGAACTAATGGTCCCGTGGTGGCCAAATTTACATTATGACAACCTCTCAACTTGTCTAAAAGATAACAAAAGCTAAACGAAGAACATTGGTGAACAAAAATGATGCTTACACAATGTGAAATTTGTACACTATGAGCTATACTTTGGAGTGTAATTATCTTCATCAGTAGAGTTCATCTCTGCCCTCAAAAGCAACAGTATTTATCTTGTTATCCGAACCAGCCGTAGAATCCTCAATGAATGAATGGCTCTTATGGTATCAAATTTTGGATGATACATTATATTTCTCTTTGCACTTTGTGATACACACAATTGAAAGACTGCAGCGCGTTGCAGAGCCTTACTCTCCATGGCAATTCCATCTCAATGGATCATTATCAACAGGCAAGATCTGTTCCTTTCGTAACTATTAAGAAACATCATCTTGATCTACGTCTTCTCTATCTAAGTTTTATATATTTCTTGTTGCTCTAGAGATGGAACTTGAAAGGATTCCAAGAATTTGAAGAAAGTAGGGAAAAAAAGTTTGACAAGCTTAAGGACTCAAACGTCATGATCGGTTCCAAGGGGCTTGACGAGGGTATTGATTTGTAAATTGCATACTTCAGTTCCATGTAAGTATCTTGGCACTCTGCAGTAATGTCCAATCGATCAAAATATTACTTGTTGCACGTTCAAATTTTGTTTGGCTCGACATTAACGTCTGCTTAGTTTATTGCAGAAAGAAATGAACATAAGGCAAAGTGGGAATTCTTTTCGAGAGCTGGTCAGTCCCATTTTTTGTGAGTGAAAAAAATAAGGCGGATTTATGCATTTCAAATCGTGCTTATTTCTAAAATGGGATACCTATCTTATCGATCTAGTCCATTCCAGATTGTTAGAATTCTACATTGTGCGTTATTGCTAAAATTTAAGTTATACAATCACCGCACTCTATAAAAAATTGTACATGTATTCTTCTGTTCATTGTTGTGTTACTTTTGTAACTCTGTCTTACAGTTCTTTTTCTTATAACGGATAAAACTTGATTCTCATGGTCAAGTTCTGAAGTTAAATTTGACACACCTACTAGCATATTCCGAAGTGACATTTCTGCACATATACGCAACAAGAGAAAATCCGATCCAAAATCGGGCTTCCTGGAAATGGTTGTTCGATTTAGAAACTCAGTCATCGAAGGCTTTACAGCCGTTAGATCAAATTAAGATGAATGATGATAAGTTAACCCTAACCCTCCCTCTCTTATAAAAAGCAATGTTTCTTCTGATGCATCCAAACTGTGCCTCCAATCTTCTCGTGTTTGTAGAGAAGGAAACAAGAAAGCGAATCCCAAACCCAAAAATCAAACATCAGCAGCAGCTCCCTTATCAAACAATACCTTATAGTCAATTGCAACATAATCATAGGAGAAACAAGTGGAGGTTTAATTAGCATCATCACCGACAACAAAAAAGTAACAAGCATTATGATTTTTCCTCTCAAGCATTATGAATTTTGGAGTTAGGGTGGTTGGATGGGTTAGGTTGGATAAATCATGGAGGGTTATTATATACTGGTGGTATCAATTGATCAATCATAACTCATAAGAGCTGAAGAACTGGATCTGCTTGTTTAATCATTGTACTCCCACTATTTTTTCATTAATTTTGTTTGTAATCTTTTTCTTATGTACCAGAAAAAGAAATAAAACCATTTTTTTTATTCAATATGAAGATGCCATGTATGAATCTAGCAGACAACCAGAGATGCAATGCGTACAAGTTGAGTAGGAACTTGACAGTGATGAAAAACACGACTAAGCTTCATAGAAACTGCACCCTCAGATTAAATGGGTGAGGTAACTGAGGTTCTGTGTGAGAAAATGTTGTCACTACAATTGAGTCGATAAATTCATAGTCGATGGCTCAACATTTCCTTAGAAATGGTCGAGTTGAGTAGGATCCTGACCTTGTTTGACAAGACACAACTGCAAGTGTGTTTGGGGTTCTGGTTGCCCGGATTAGAAAGGCTTTTTTTTCCTGGCAAGCCAAGGCCCAAGAGTAACATTATAGCCAAACTAGTGATAATTTTCCAGTAAATTCAAAGAAAGAAATGTACAATATGCTGATACAATCCAACTTTGGCAGGTATATATCAGACTTCATGGCAAATATAGGAATCGTATTGTACGCCTCCAACCAATTGAAACAATGATAGGGTCTCTGGTCTATAATAACTTATTGTGCCAACTATATATGGCACATAATTGTTGCCTGCAGCCTTTTCTTCTTCGATACCGAAACCTCCATCAAGAATAGGACGAGTTTTCAACCATCTCATAGGGAACGCCTCGGACCTCCAACCTTAAGTAAGTCCCTGTGCTGAGTGTATCCGGTAAAGGAAAACGATCACTTAAGATTGTTAAGTCAAATAGAGCGAAATCACCAACACCAGCAATGTGAACCTTAGTTCCTTTCTTGATATTGTAGCAACCTCTAAGATATACCTTCCAGAATTATGTCTATGTCGCATTTCGCATCCTTTTGCAGTTTATCTCGATGAGTAACATCATCAAAATCTATGGACAAAACATAAAGCTGGGTCGCTCGCCATGACAAACGGCGAAACTTCATATCCGATATATATAACTTCATATCCGATATATAGCTTCCCAGAAAACCTCTGCTTCTTCATATATGTCATAGTGGAAATGCTCCACGAGTCTCTGTTTGGTTTTCGTACTATGTCATTGCTTACAAAGCCGTCAAGATATGTCAGCACGCCCATACCCTCAACAGTGCAGTGACCTTGTAAAATATTGAGGAACTCAAACGTTTCCATTTCAAACCCATATCTTGCATCGATGATCAATATCACTGCATCAGCATACTTGGAAGCATCAATCATGCCATTGACATTATTGGGACACTCGACAAATTGTATCCGTCTTCGGTTAGCTAACACGATCACGTCCTTTGCAGCAGCAGTAGGATTAAGCAAAATTTGCTTCCAGTTTAAAAGTGATGCACATGATGAAGCATATCTGGAAACTACACTAATGAAATTCTAAGCACTAGCCATCCTCGTGCAACAAGTCCAAAACCCGCAAAACTAATGCTTGCACCTCATACCACAGCCATCAATATCACAAATATTGGTCAGCCAGGGACTACGCCACACCCGTTGATCAGAAAATTGGAATCAATGGTAATATCTAAACCCTAGCTAGATGGCATCTTGACCTTCCCTCCCTCCCTTATAAATAGTTTAGTTTCCTCAAAACTGTAGCCTCCAATCGCCTCTTCTGTGAAAAGTTGAAATCAAAGAAAGCAAACACTAAATTCAAAACAAACTCTGAATCTCTGCAAACGAACCATGGCAGAATCAAGTGGAGGTTCAATATCATCACCAACAATAGAAATCCACCGGCATTATGATTTATCCTCTCATGATGTAAATTATGCGCATCTTCTGCGTAGGTCAATGGGATTCCGAAACGGTTTTTCCGGATCTCACATTTCTTATGTTTTTGAGATTTGTTCTTTGGTCGGTCATTTTTCCTATAGAGCCACTGGAAGACCTGCCGATCTATTTCTGTTCAATTTCAACTCATAAGATAGAAACTGAAGAATTGAATATGCGCTTGTTTAATCATCTGTAATTAATCTGATTTTTCTCATGTATTGTAATCCAATTAGTGTGACCTAGAACGATAAATTATTTCAATCGACAAAACGAAGTCTCATTCATTTTTTTTGGTTTTTTTTTTGGTAAACTAATATTTGGGAACCTGACTTTGAGTGGAAACACGAGTATGCCTCAAAGAATAGTTTATCCACCACGTGCACACACATGTTTGGAGGAATTTTAGTTAATGAAAAAAGAATGATTTCCTTTCAAAAATGAGGCAGCACTAGCATTTTCAATTGATGCTATAAACATGAAGATGAATATTCAAGCTTGTGGCTGTTTACGTATTTCCTACCCAAAAAGTTTACCATTCTCCGCATTGCTTTCCAGGACTGTATTGAATGTTCATTGGTCTGGTGAAAAGCCCTTTTCAGGTTAAAAATGTTATGGAAAAGGAATACATTACTCTACTCAAGCATAGAAAACATATGCCCAGTTGATCAAAGTAAGGGCAAACATGAATGACTAAATATGTTGGAATTAGTCTCCATAAGCTGGATCATTGCCGTTCAAGATTCATCTTTGAGTATAGGTTGAAATGGTGTCATGATGCTAAGAATAATTAGTTTAAAAACTAACTTATGGGAGGAGAGCGCAGTCACAAATTCAGGTTGCCAAGAGCGATCATGTAGGATTTGAAATTTCATTTTAATTGCAGCAATATCTAGTTTTCTAGTTCAAGGACTAGAATAACTTGAGAAAAATTAAGCAAGAGTATTGGAATCCAACATTTGTTCTTTGTCTTGCCAAGAATCTGAAGAACTACTGGTGGATTTAATCTAAAGATGAATTAAGTAGGGTGCATTCAATTCAGACTCGTTTGTGTAGGACTCATCACTCATAGAAGACATGGGCTCGAAGAATCACGTTTCGGTGAATTACAAGGGTGCCCAAACTGATTAATTATACAGTAGAAACTCTTTAAATTAATACTCGTTAAACTAATAATCTCTCTAAAATAATAGATTTCGGTGATCCCAACTAGGCTTGGTCAAGCTAAAATTTAACTCGTTAAATTAATAATCTCTCTAAATTAATAAATTTCTCCGGTCCCAAGGCTATTAATTTAAAGAGTTTCGACTGTAGTTCTAATTTTTATTACTTGGCATTCAAATGATCTTCCGTACTAGCCCTTCCATCTCATTGTGGTCTTTTTACCTTGACAAAACTGTAAGCGTCTTTGAGTTTTCATGCTGAAAATCGATATCCATGTCCCATTATGATCTACTTGTTCTGCACCAAATATACAAACCTAATGGTTGAACCTAATTAGGCTAATAACGCACCCTTAAAAAAGAGAACAAATTTATCTCGGTCAGTCATATATTGTCCTACAGACGTTAGATTAGATCAATAAATAAATCTGAAATCAACGGTGATAAGGAACGGATATTAAATGTGTAGATTTTTGACCTTAACCTCCCTCCCTTATAAGTTGTATAGTTTTCTCCCAACCGTGCCTCCAATCGTCTGTGTAGAGGAGGAAACAAAGAAAACTAAATACAAAACAACAGCAGCTCACTCATCTTTATAAATGCAACAAAATCATGGAAGGAATAAGTGGTGGGTTCAATAGCATAACCACTAACAACATTATGATTTTTCCTCTCAATATGTAAATATAATACAGTCTTCTTGATCTCGGGGTGGTGGCAGGTTGTTGTATGAAAGGTGTCTGTGGCATTTTTGCATTTGATTGTCCTTTCTTAATAACCTAAGATTCAATTATATAACTCACCAAAACTAATGAATTGAATCTGCTTGTGTAATCACTATCATCTGTAACCTGCTAGTTTACTGTACTTCCACTATGTTTTCACTACTTCTGTTTGTATTTTAATTTTTCATGTGTGTGAACCAATTACCAGAAACATAAATGAATTTTGTATGTGAACAAGTTGTGGATCTGGTTTACATTTGCTACAAACTAAAAGGTATACTTTCTTAAGTTTTGATTTCGATTTAATTAAAATTTGTTAGGTTTTGAAGGCTGATACTGAAATTTTCTTAGTTTTTCCCAAGTGCTATAGGCATTATTCGATAAGATCTGATTGTTTGATTTGTAGAAAATAAAGGGAGAGATTTTTGTAGTAAAGTTATTTCGTTTTTGTTAGGTGTAAAGATTATAAGTGGAAACAAGCATCCTTTTGCACACGGATAATGTTGTGAAAGACCAGCACTACTGGCTAGTGAAAAAAGGCAGTAACGGGTGAAATACTTCCTCAACTATTCATGACTGTATGGTTCATTATGTTTTATCATCAAAAAGATCGTAAAAAGCAGAAGCTGTTACTTCTTTGGAAATTATTAACACAAAACGGATTCCAAATCAACATAATACACTAATAAATGGAAAACCACTGCAACTTGTATCAAAAATTAGTATTATCAACCATAAATAACCATAACCGCAATTCAATTGAACACCGCAATAACCATAAACTTGTATCAAATTCCGTCTGCATCTTATGGCTGTATGGAAAGTTATCACCTTTCAAGCACAATCGGTAGTCTCTCTATTAAACCTTTCAATTGGCAATGGTTCAACAATCTCTTTTTGGTTCGACAAATGTTTAAAGTCAATGTTCCCTTCGTTGTTTATGTAATTTTTCTTTACTTTTTTTTTGTCTTTGCTATTTTTTGTAACTTGTGATTTTTTCTCCTCTACTCAATATATTTCAGTTTCACAATCATTATATGTTTTATTTAATCTAAACACTACCCATCATCTAGCAACACGTCCAAAAACGACAAACCCACCTTACCAGGCTAAAAGATTCATATATCACAGCCGTCTATAATAAACAAGTATGGCCAGTCATAGGTTACGATCAAATAATAATGGTGACGAGTAAACCCTAAATTATACATATCTCCAACCCTAAATGGTTTTCTTTTACTAGAGCATCCAGACAAACATCCCAGACTCCTTCTACCATCGTTCTCTCGTCTATTTTTTTTTTTGATTGAAAGAGAGAATATATTAGAAATCAGAAGAATATACAAAGTTCTACCAGTGGTAGAGTACAGAAAAAGAAAAAAAACTCAAGAGAATACATAGTTCCAGTTAAGAACAGATCAGCAAAATTAATATGTATCCTATGCTCTGAAGCAGCTGCCCATGAAAGTACTAAAGCTCTAGCACTTTCTCTCGTCTATGAAGAGAAAAGAAATAAAACTCCTTTGAAAATCCCAACTTTAGAGAACCCGGAATATAAGAACTTGGAAGATTTCATATACTAACCACACATAATATCATAGAAGCTACTTGAATCAAAATTTACAAAAATAGACCCATTCACTGATGCCATTAATTAACTAGTTTGAAACAAAATGCAGTGAAATCATAGAATCTTGGTTTCAAAACATAAACTCTAAAACCAGAAATTAATGAAAATCTCTGAAATGGTGAGTGAAATTTCTGACTCAAGAATCAGCTGAAATGCAAAATTAAGTTTAAATATTTTAAAAGTCCCCTTCTACAACTGCCCATCAAATTACAAAATAAGCAACCCATAGTGCTAAATCTCCGAAGTAGCCATTGTTTTAAGAGCACATCAACCATTAATCAATGAACTGGTTAATCATTTCCCTTGTAAATAGAAATCCAATCGAAATCCAAAAAGCCTAATTCAAATCCAAATCGAAACCTTCAATTTCCCCCACTAAATCAACCCATCATGAATAAGATTCACAGATTTTGAGATTATTTCAATGTTAATATCTGAATTACAGAGTAACCACAATCCTCCACTTCTGCCAACGGATGACCCTACACAAGACTCAGAAAAACCAAAACGAAGAATTCTTTGCAGAGATTTCAGACATTTTTGTTTCAGATACGTAAAGAAAATAAAGATGAGTACAATTCATCATCATCATCATCATCATCATCATCATCATCATCATCATCATCATCATCATCAATTTGTTTCCCTGGAAGTTGTTTCCTCATAACAGAAA
>JAJJMA010295180.1:0-11746 GCA_023529015.1 Papaver nudicaule
TGGGTGTATTGTATAAGATCTAACCATTGGGATTTTATACAATTACATTTTGGCGCTAGAAGAGGTTTTGAACTTGTTTTTCCTTGATTTTGAGTATGATTTGAGATGTTATCATATGTTCTTTGTTTCTATATATGGTATGATATATGAGTTTTAGAGCTCGCCGTCATGTTTCAGTAAATTCATCATACTATTTAGAGATGTTATGCTCGCTATGTAGAATTTCTTCATGATTTTGCTTCTGTTTCGCTATATATGGTATGCTATGCAGCTTGTTATAAGGATTCTCCTGTAGAGTATTACTAAGATTAGAAAGTATAGAGTATTTTTAGTATGCTATGGCGATGGATCTGGATTCTCAGTAGACATTTTTTACCATTTATGGAAATCATGCTGTGTTAAGTGCTATTATGGTTATAGACAAGGGTTGGCCGGCCTGTTTTGGCAATTTTATCACATATTTCACCTTTTTCAGATGAGCAGTGGAGAAAACCAGTTATGAGGATAGAAAAATGTTATTTTTGGGTATGGGTTCCTCTCGGAAAATGCAAATATAGATATATATTTCCGGCAAAAAGTATCTTTTCCGGCGAGTAGCAGAAACTGTAGATTCATAAAGGAAATTGTATTCTAAAACCATTTCAAAAATTTTCTCAAAACATCTGCCGTACTATCATTTCGATTTGAAAATCATAGTATCATAGGATGTTTTTACAATTCTTGTCATGATTAGGTCATCATCTGCACATCACATGATTTAAAGCTGTCATTTTTGTCTTTCATTCATCAACATTCTGAAAAGCAACCCAACTAACTTATTTGGCTTTTACCCACAGTACTAACAGAGCAATACTGTCAGGAAGTGCGTTTGTCTTCTTTTACAGAATCTCGGCGAATGGGTCCTAGAGGAAGAAGCGATAAAGCTCCGGCGGGTAGGCCCCCTCGACATCCTATCCCTCCTACACCAGCAACATTCCCCAGTGGTCACAACACTAGAAGCAGGGCAATGGAACCAGCTGGTCCAGTGGATCCTAATTTGGCAAGTTCATCTCGCCGATCACCTGTCCAACGAGTGACTCGCCAAGAAGAAGTTTACATGGAGGACATTACTCGTTTTGAGAATGCAGAAAGATCACCTGAGCCTAATCCATTGCTAAGGAGAATCAGTAGTGAAGTAGAAGCAAATGCTTGTGGCGAGAAGATTGGTGGTAGAAGATTCACCATGGGCGAAACATCGAATGCAGGGGAAGCAACTCAAAACGCAATTGCAGCAGGCACAGTGACAGCTAATGTTCAGCAGCAATTGGTACAAGATGTCGGCGAAACACTGCATGCAGCAGAAGAAGCTCCAGCGGTGGTGGTAGAAACTCCACAGACGGCAAGTAGAAATGGTGCGGCAATAGCTCCTGGCGCTACTGTAACTCGCCCAGTGGTGATAGCAGATAACACTGGATCCACAAATACCACAGAAGCATTGCTAAGGCAAATTCTTGAGGCCAATAACAGGCAGGCGGATCAAGTGCAGAGGCAAATGCAATTGCAGATGGAGACGGTACTTCAGAGTCATAGAGAATTGATGGCGGCACACAATAAAGGTCATGCATCCCACTCGCACTCAACGCGCCATGCATCCCATGCACATTCTTCTCGCCATGAGTCCCATGCACATTCTTCTCGCCATGAGTCTCATACCACTCGCCGAGTTGAGAAGAGTGGAACCAGCGCATCAGGGATTTCAGATTCATCGGCGAAATATGACGAAAGAGGCAGAAGGGTGAATGTGCCTGGAAAAGATAGCAAAGACCATAGCAGTTCTAAGCGGCAACATAAAGTAGATAAAGAGATGAAGAAGGATCTTCGCCGACTAAAGCATAAAGTGGAAGCTTTGAGTGGATCTTCAAGGGAGTCGAAGTATAGGGTTGCACTGTCAGAGGCGCAAAAAACACCCTTTCATGAATGTATCACATATGGGTACGTGTCTCCCAAATATTCAACGCCTAAATTCACTTCCACCTATGATAGAACGGGAGACCCTTCGCAGCATTCGAGAGCTTACAAGCGAGATATGGCGGCTTGGGTAGGATCTGATCCCATAATGTGTATGGCTTTTCCCACTACCCTTAAAGATGAAGCCTTAGCTTGGTTTGATGGGCTTGAAGAAGGAAAAATTAAGTCCTTTGAGAAACTAGAATGCAAATTCTTGCGTGCTTTTATTCAGAATAACAGAAGTCGGCCCGGCGTGGAAAGATTATTCAACATCAAGAGAAGAACCTCGGAGACTTACAAAATTTTTATCCAAAGGTGGAGGAAAGCGAGTAGCGAAGTAGGATCAGAAGTCTCAGAAAAGGAGAAGATAAGGTCATTCCTTAGTGGCATGGAGACGTCAGACCCGTTGTACCAAAAGTTATTCTGGGAG
The DNA here is from genome assembly GCA_023529015.1 of Papaver nudicaule. NCBI lineage: Eukaryota > Viridiplantae > Streptophyta > Magnoliopsida > Ranunculales > Papaveraceae > Papaver > Papaver nudicaule. Next base: position 2,417 of record JAJJMA010295180.1, read on the forward strand.
ATGCCGAAGGATATACAAACTTTGAGGGCAATACAGGATGAATGGATAAATTATGAGGAAATCCGAGAAAAGGAGCTTCGCTTGAAGAAGGAAATAGCAAAACAAATTCACTCGATTAATAGCTTCTCGCCGGAAGATCAAGAAGAAATTAAGAAAGAATGGCTGAAGGCTGAACAACGAAAATTAACGCAGAATCCCTCTTCGGCGATAGTAATACCTGAAGCAGAAAGGCAACAACATCAAGTTACCGCCGAACAGCATTGGAATTCGCAGAAGCGAGAGAACTGTGATGGGCGTGACAAGCAAGACAATCGAGGAGGAAACTATGGACGAGGAGGAAGAGATAATCGGCGAAATGGGAATGGTGAAAGAAGATATAATGGAGACAACAGAAAATTCGGCAGAGGCAACCAGCAACCTTTCCAAGATGCAACTCTACTAAAATTGCGTGTCTCTTACACAGATGCATTTGGCCAAATTGAAAGTTCAAATTGTAGGGATGACATCCGCTATCCTTATAACAGAGGAAACCCAAGGGTCCCGCCGACTAATACCAATTCCTATTGTCAATTCCATCAGTTCCCTGGCCATACAAGTGAGAATTGCACCGGCGTACAACAAGAAGTTCATCGATTCATCCGCCTGGGGAAATTCCAAGAATTCTTAGAGTTGCCACCACCACCTCCTATCATGGTCCAGCCAATTCAAGCCATTCCAGCGCAGATTCAAAAGGTGTACGAGGTAAAAGTCGAGCGAGATTTGTTGGAATTAGACTGCTTCTCCATTGTACATTCAAAGATTACCAGAGATGAATTTCATGGTAATGTTCTGTCTCGCGTGCATAAGCGAGATAGGATGGGAAATGAGATTTGTAGTGTCGCCGTTAAGCAAGAGCCTTTGCAAGATTGGATGAAGGCCTGTGTCGGGTTCTCCGCCGAAGAGATTCCTCCAGAGGGAAGAAATCACAACAACCCCTTGGTTCTCACCATTCAGATGGAGCAATTCAGGCTGCCAAAGGTGCTTATTGACCCGGGAAGTTCTGTGGATATCCTCTTTAATACTGCCTTTGAGGCGATGAGGGCGAAAGATGATAAAATACCCTCGCCAACAGTCTCCTCCTATAACATTTATGGGTTTAATGGTATCGCTTCTAAGCCTAAAGGCGAGATTGAATTTAAAGTTAAGATTTGCGAGGATTATTTCTTGAAAACTACTCTTTGTATTGTGGATGTTGATTCGCCGTATGCTGCAATTCTGGGAAGACCATGGCTCCACAGTTTGAAAGGAGTACCTTCTACTTATCACCAACGCCTGAGATTCCCTACACCATTTGGAGTCGCCGAGTATGTTGGGGATTTAGCAGTGGCCAAGGCATGTAATTCGGCGGATGTGCAAATGCGAGAAAATAGAAAAGCAAAGATTGCAGAGAAAAAGAAGCTCGACAAGGAAGCAATTAAGGAGCAGGAGATTCTAGACTTCATCGCCAACCCAACCACATATGTGCATTCAGTAAACTCGGTAGAAGACTCGGCGAAGTCTGGAGATAAGGCCTTATAGCAATTAAAGGAACCATCGCCGATGGGAGAACCAGAACTACATTTTACGGCGGTGGAACCCACTAAGGATGTTAATATCGGCGATGATCAGGATCCAAAGATGGTAAAGATTGGCACTCTGCTAAGTGAAGACGAATCTGCGGAGCTACAAGTGCTACTCAAGGAATATGTTGATGTCTTTGCTTGGGGCATGAATGAGATGCCAGGTATTGACCCGGCGATAGCATGTCATAAATTAGATATTGATCCGAAGATCAGACCATTCAAGCAAAGGATAAGGAAATTGGCTCCAGCTTATAAAGAAGCAATAGAGGCAGAACTTGACAAAATGAAGGCATCCGGCGTAATAAGGCCGGTGCAATATCCACAATGGATAGCTAACATGGTGGTAGTACCTAAGAAGAACAAGGGAGTGAGAATCTGCATCGACTTCAGCGATCTTAACAGAGCCTGTCCAAAAAACAGTTTCCCGCTGCCAAGTATTGACCAAACGGTAGACGCTACATCTGGCCACGAGTTGCTGTCATTTATGGATGGTTATTCGGGATATAACCAAATACCTTTGGCGGAGGAGGATCAAAAGCATACAGCTTTCTTTTCTACCAAGGGATTGTTTTGCTACACTCGAATGCCGTTTGGACTTAAGAATGCCGGCGCTACTTACCAAGAAATGGCGCAGAAGATGTTCGAAAAATGGATAGGGAAGACAATGGAAGTATATGTGGACGACATGTTGGTTAAGAGCAAGAAGAAGCAAACTCACGTGGAAGACCTCAGAGAAATATTCAACCATATGCGTATTACTAAGCTAAAGATTAACCCGGCGAAATGCGTTTTTGGTGTGACTTCAGGAAAGTTCTTGGGATATGTCGTCACGAAGAAGGGAGTGGAAGCTGACCAGGCTAAGATTAAGGCAATTATAGAAATGCCTTCGCCGGTAACAGTAAAAGATGTTATGCGGCTCAATGGGACTTTGGCGTCTCTTAACAGATTCATATCTAGGTTCTCCGATAAATGCAAACTATTTTTCCAGACATTGAAAAAAGGAGATAAGTTCGATTGGACTGAGGCACATGAAGCTGCCTTTCAGGGCATTAAAAAGTATCTCGCCACTCTCCCGGCAATTCAACCACCTGAACACGGCGAAGAACTTAGAGTATATCTCGCTGCAACATCTTTTGCCATAAGTGCTGTACTCGTAAGAACCAAAGGTGGGGAAACACCTATATATTATATCAGCAGAACGCTGCAAGGGGCAGAAAGGAATTACACTAAAATAGAGCAATTGATCTTGGCGCTGGTCTTTGCATCTCAGCGACTACGACCATACTTTTACGCCCATCCCATTGTAGTTCTCACTAAAACTCCCATAGAGTCTATCTTGCACAGCTCTCAGCGGGTGGGACGCATCGCCAAGTGGAATCAGCAGATTGAGCAATTCGGCGTCCAATATGAAATACGTACGGCTCAGCGGTCACAAGTTATCGCGGACTTCCTCGCCGACTTCCCGATTGATGAAGAAGAAGAGATTGAAGAAATCCCATCCTCTTTGGATGAGCAAGAGCATGAAGTGCCAGATTTATTGAAGTGCAGTCCTGACGGATGGGAGGTTTACGTAGACGGCTCATCAAATAGAGAAGGAAACGGAATAGGAATTGTCCTAATTTCGCCGAAAGGGGCAAGGATAGTACACTCGCTAAGGTTAGAATTCCCGGCGACTAATAATGAGGCAGAGTATGAAGCAGTTATTCACGCCATGCGAATACTCATCGAAATGCGTATCAGCAATGTCAGATTGACAAGCGACTCTCAGTTAGTGATTCGACAAATATCTGGACGATACCAGACAACAGACCCATCCATGCAGAAGTACCTAAAACTTGCTAGGGAGTATGCCCAGAGGATCGCAGGTATCAAGTTTCGCCACATCTGCAGGAAAGATAACAGGCACGCCGATGCATTGGCGTTCATCTCCTCAATGATGACAGATCCAGATGTTCCTACAATAGATATTGAAAGAGTGATGCAATCATCGGTAACAGCGCCAAGGCAAAGAGAAGTATTAACAACAAGCACTGAAGAGTCAGCAGAGACAGATTGGAGATCGCCGATACGGTATTATTTGGACCGCTTAACCCTACCAGGAAAGCAGATTTTAGCTCATCAAGTCATCAGTCGTTCGGCGAATTATGAACTTCGAGACGGAATCCTATACCGCCGGTCATTCTCTGGACCACTGCTGCGTTGTGTATCAAGGGAAGAAGGCAATAAGTTGTTAAAAGAAATCCATGAAGGAGACTGTGGGAATCATAGCGGACAAAGAGCTATAGCCTTGAAGGTCAGAATGCAGGGATACTACTGGCCTTGGATGAATAAAGATGCAAAAGAGTATGTTCAGCGATGCAAGCCATGTCAGCTGTATGGAAGAAGAATCAAGGCGCTAGCAACATCTTTAAATTCAGTGCTCAGTCCTTGGCCTTTTGCCAAGTGGGGCATTGATATTATTGGACCACTAACTACAGACTCCGGACAACGGAAATACATTATCGTGGCGACATATTATTTCACCAAATGGTGTGAAGCTAAGGCTATCAGGAAGAAGACAGGACAAGAAGTATTCACATTCATTTGGGAGAACATATTCTGTAGATTCGGAGTACCGGCGGAGATATGTACAGATAATGGAAAGGAGTTGGTCGGCGACAACATAAGAAAGCTACTCGCCCACTACAGCGTCAAGTTAGGAAAATCAACTCCCTTGTATCCTCAGAGTAATGGGCAGGCAGAAGCCACCAATAAAACTATCGGAATGGGATTGAAGAAAAGACTGGAGAAGCACAAAAAGGCATGGTGTGAACATTTACACAATGTCTTGTGGTCGTATAGAACCACAGTTCGAGAAGCAACTGGAGCATCTCCCTTCCTACTCACTTTTGGTGCCGAAGCAGTACTACCATCTGAAGTAATCTTGCCTACTACAAAGCATGAGGCATGGGAAAAGAATTTGAATACAGACTTGATTCTGGCCAAGCTGGATGATTTAGAAGAGCAGCGGCTAATCGCCCTTACACACATGGAGAATTATCACCGGCGATTATCAAGAGAATACAACAAGCGGGTGATTCCAAGAGAATATCTGCCCGGCGAGTTGGTACTTCGAGAAATTCCCCCGTCTCAGCGAGAAGGATGCAGGAAGTTGGAGCCTGTATGGGATGGCCCTTATGTGGTCAAAAGAGTGGCTGGTCCAGGAGCGTATGTATTGATTGATGAGCATGGCGTACAACTTGAACATCCATGGAACGCCAGGTTCCTTAAGAAGTACTATCCTTGAGGGAAACAATGTAAAATCCGAAGTCTTGGGCGGGCATAATACCCAAGAAATCTTATTAACTGATGTAACACAACATCGAATAAGATCCGGGGACGTAGGTTTGCTATCATGCGCCGAACCCCGTTAACAAATTACTGAGTCATTTACATTTTTCATTCACTGAGTAATCTAACTACAGTGATGACCAGAATTTAAAAGCTCTAAGAGCACAGTGGCTGAGGCAACATACTCAGCAATAGGCTATACAAGCCACCTACAGAGGCACAGATGCCTAAGGCAATAAAAGCCATACCAAAACCCTGATCAGGTACTAAGGCCATGTGCCATCTTTGAAGGCATAATGCCCAAACCAATAAAATCAACTAAGAGCCAAGATCTCTTATGAAGAAAGCTTGCTTGCATTAAGTGAACGCACCTACTTGTAAGAGTTAGTCCGACCCAGGCTTAGTTGTAAGGCCAGTCGTGTTACTTGTTGATCTGTAAGTGTTTGGGCGAATAAGAACCCTTTTGCTGTAGCATCACATTCGGCGGAGCCGTCGGTGTGTTAATCCGTCTACGCCATAGCATCACCCCTGGCGAAAGCTATAGTGTATTAAAGTCTATGGGGCAACCCAAGCAGCTTATATTAGATCGCCGACGGGCACAAGTAATGGTTACGGCTGGGATCTAACCCTGTCGCTCTGAGAAATTGTTGGCTGTACAGGACCAGGACTTCACTCAATGGCAAGTCAAGACTTTGAAGGCAAATTGAAGCAAATACAATAGAAGATTGTTCAAAGGCAGCATTTAAAAGGAAGATAATCCATTGCATAAAGTTAAAGGTAATACCCCTACATGGCGATAATAAAGACGGAAAGGAACAAAAATATCCGCCTTAACAAAAAAAAAAAAAGCAAACGAATCGTTCTTTACGAAAACAAAAGATTGCAGGGGCATGAAAGGAAAGTATAAAGAAAAGTAGCCGGTCCTCTTTAAGTTCATGGAGTAGTCTGGTTCTCGCCGTCATGAGTCCTCTCTCCACCCTCAGGCTGGCCGCTGTTTGTGTTTTCACCTTGTCCCTTGATATCCTCTTCCTCCGCTTCTTCTTCTTCCTCATCTTCTTCTTGGACCACATCTTCTTCTTCCTCAACATGTTCCTCGCCACTGGATCCTGATCCCTCGCCGTCATCGCAATCTACCACCTCCTTCACGGCGGGAGCTTTAGGAGCAAGAACATATTCAGCAGGAATCTTAAGGCCCATCTTAGGGAATTCCCTATAGATATACTCCTGGACGGCGATGAAGTCTATAAAAAGAAGTTGTTCTTTATGTTTGACATCCTTAGCTTGGAGATCCTTCTGAGCTCGGCTTAAATCAGCTTGAAGTCCACTCTGGATCTCGCCCAAATACTTCACCTTACTTTCAAGGCCCTCAATGGTGGTTTGGCATTTCTTGTGGTCTTGAAGCTGAAGGTTCAGTTCAGCGATTTGGTTGGGACACTGGCGGTGAGCCTCTACAGCCTGTTGCAGCCTTTCTTCACAACCATGGTGATGGGTGAGTTTCCCAGCCAAATCTGAGATAGTTTCGGTACAAAGCTTGTGGTCCTCAACAATTTTATGCTGCTTCTTCAATTCTTCTTCCAACTGTTGACTCGCCCTGTGGAAAAATAAAACATGGGAGTCAGAAACTGAGGCAGTATGAAGAATCAGGCGGAAAAATATCCTAGAAATCTACCTTCCAACTCGCTCACGTGCCTACAAGCACCAGTTTGGGCTTCTACAAGGAGTTGTAGATGGGATTCAAATTTAGCGTTAACAGGAGAACCGGACACAGTGGCCACCTGCCGTAGTTGGGCTTTTAGCTGATTGTCAAGTTCTCTGGCGCGATCGCCATGAATCTTACAGAAATCTTTCCACCTTTGCGCTTCCTGCTCGGCGAAATCTCTCTCAGAAATGACAGTATTAAGGCGAGAGGCAAGCTTATCAGCTCTCGCCTTCTCATCTAAACGCAAGGAGCTCGCTCTCATATGGTCCACAATGGTGGCTTCTTTCCGTTTGTTATTAAGTTCAGCCAGTCGGCGAGCATTATCTCGTTCGCTTTCCATCCACTTTAGATCGGCTTGAGAAACTTTGAGAAGATTATCAAGGTTAACATTTAAGTCGTTAACATAATTTAACTCTCGGCGGTACCACTCAATAGTCTTAGCCTGGCCGTACAGCATATTGCACTTCTTAGCATTAGCATTCGCCAAGTTATCTATCTCGGTTTCAGCTCGCTTCAGTCGTGTGTCAGAATGCTGACGGCAACCTTGGAAGGGGCAAGATCTAAGGGATTCGGCGAAAGACTAAGATGCAAAGAAATTTCAATCTACAAGTTAAAAGAGAAAAGTACCTTGAAGTTCATCACGCTCAGTGGACTCTTTGAGGCTAGCATTGAGCCACTTTGTTGCTTCTGCCTCTTTTTCCTTCAACTGGCGCTCGAGATCCTCGTTTTCACGAGACAGGAAATTCACCATATCGCCTTGTACGTCAAAAGTATCAATCAGACTCAAACAATGTTGAAATCCCTGAGGCAGAAGCGAAAGAAGAGTTTAGCAAAGCTAGACATAATAGCTAATAATAAGAGCACATTGGAATGAATAGTTACCGCGACGGCCATAAAAAAATGTTCTTGGGGAGTCAACCCTTGGGCCACGGAGGCCAAATTTGAAGAATGGGCCAAGCCAGTCGTAGCATACTTCAACATAGCTTCATAGTAAAGAGAAGCGGGACTGTTCCTCTCTTCTTCCAAGGAAAGCAGTCGAGAGAAAGAGTCGGCGAGCCTATTTACTACCATGCCAGTATCACTCCTTCTTGGGAGCCCAGGATCTCTACCGCTAAAAGGCATCCTATGAAGATTTGTAAGAGCGAAAGGAGAGTTAGAACTTCCGGAAGGACCAGTAAAGATGTCCCCAGCGGGAGGAATGAAAACATCATTGCCAGACTTGGCGGGAGGAACAACGGGCTCTCGACCAAGAGGAATTTTTGGAGATTCCTTCGCAGGCTCGGCGTCAGTCATCACAACATCGCCGTCCTTTTCTTCAGAGATGGTTGTTAAATTTGGGGTAACAGGAGTCTTATCCTTTAAGTTGGTAGAAGACTTTTTAGAAGAAGGAGTGGTGGAAGCAGAAGCTGAACGCCGAGTACGATGAGAACTTGGCTGAGGCAACACAGTACCAGCCGGCGGAGGCATAGTGTCTCCCGTGTTAGCGGAGGTCTCGCCCTGAGAACCTTCGGCGACAGCATCTGACTTGATTCTTTTCAAAGTCTGGCGGAGTTCTTCCTGAGGAGTCAGAGCGGGAGTACTCTGCAAATAAGCGGCACACTTATCAGATCTTGAAACAAGCAGAGGCAAATATAGATATATATTTTAAAAATATATGTAATATATTTTTAAAATTAGAAACTTAGTATGCTTGTTCCTAGATCTTCAGCTCTGCCTTTCTTGAAGATCGGCGAGAGGAATATAAATATATATTTACCAAAAGTAAAATATTATTACCTGAGAGGAGGACTTCCTTTTGGTAGACCTTTTGGACAACACCAGCCAGTTACCCTGGGAATCCACCTGTATTTTGCCATCGGCGCCTAAATATTGTTTTTCTTCCGCCCAGTCCAAATGGGTAAAGTCATGATCCTTGAAGCGCTTGTGTTCCTCGGGGAAGTCTAGCCGCTTGATTGTCTTATCTGCATCACACCATCCTAGCAACCAAGGGCCCTCCAGCAAGCAAGGTATGTTGGTCCAGCCAGTTTCAGAACTCTTTCTCGCCGTGGTAGTACCAGTAACTTCCTTGGCGTCTACAGCACCAAGCATGACTTCCTCTGGTTTCTTTGCAAACTTTTTCTTGGTAACAAAGCGGTAAGCCCAGGGCTCACCTTTTACGGAGGAAGGAAGAACATCGTATTGCTTCAAAAAAATCTCAACGGTATACTCCTCGGGAGAGAACTTACCCTCTTCAAACAAATCCGGGTAGTTAGTCTTGTTGCTACGGCGGAGTTTCCACTCTACTAAAATACGAATTGCATTCGCCGTGAGTTGGAAGGGACTTTTCTTGATCGTTAGAAATAAATCGCACATGAACGTATCGGCGGGATCGTATAAAGGAAATAGATCCGCCTTTCCAGCCTTGAGTGTGCCATAAGCAGTTACTGCACCCTCACAATGTTGGTCCGGCGTTCGAAGATCTTCCAGAGTAGTAGGGGTAGAAGCCTTTGTTACCTTCTTTAAGGGCGTCAAAGTCAAAGGAGCAATGAACACTTTATCATAAGCACAATACTCCGACCACTTCTTCCAGGAGGGGCGAGTAAGAGTTTTGGTAGCAGCAAGAGAAGATTCAACTTCATTGATGGGCGAGTTGGAAATTTTAGCGACAGGAGTGGTAGAACTAGAAGAAGCTTGAGTAGTAGAAGCCATGAGCGCAGAAAA
>JAJJMA010295207.1:0-11711 GCA_023529015.1 Papaver nudicaule
AAATTCCCTTGGATTACCGACGGCCTACCCCTGAACAGCTTGCTATGCAACTAAAAGAGAAGGCAAGCACCCAAGGAAAGGAAGAGCTGTCAGAAGAAGAAAATGAAGAAGAACAAGAAGAAGAAAACTACCAAGAAGAAGAATCTGAGGAAGAAAGTTCAGAAGAAGAAGTTGAGGATGAAAATCCTAAGGAACAAAATCAGCCTCTTGACATTGGTACTGAAAATGCAGAAGGTGGACAGCTCGGCGAGCATAATACAGGAATGACGACCGCCAATGCTAGCCAGTCAATCGACGAGCAAAGCACAGAAAGGGCTACTGCCGATGTTAGCCAGTCGGTCGACGATCAAAGCACAGAAAGGGCTTTCTCCGATGCTAGCCAGTCTGAGGATGCTAAAGCTGAAAATGCTGGTGAGGGAAATCTTGGCGGTCTCATTCAAGACGCGCCTTATTCCCCTAAAAGTCCTTATAATGATCCCCGATGTTGAAGTAGCCCGTCCTTTGCCATTTTGGATGTTGGGAAGGATAAATTATTATCTCTTTAGTCTTTTGTGCTTCTCTTACTATCTTTCGTTTCCTTGTAATGAACTATTTCCCTTTTTGAATGTTATCTTTGTGAATGGTACCTTTATGTCTGTTGACATCTGCTTTCAATGTGCAAATTTCTTTTGCTACATTTGACGTGTTCATCTCTATTTTGTCTTCAAAGACTTAACTTGCCATTGAGTGAAGTCCTGGTCCCGTACAGCCAACAATTTCTCAGAGCGACAGGGTTAGACCCCAGCCGTAACCATTACTTGTGCCCGTCGGCGATCTAATATAAGTTGTCTGGGTTGCCCTCATAGACTTTAATACACTATAGCTTCTGCCAGAGGTGATGCTACGACGTAGACGGATTAACACACCAGCGGCACTGCCGATGTGATGCTACAGCAAAGGGATCCTTATTTCCTTACAAACACTTACAGATCAACAAGTAACACGACGGGCCTTACAACTAAGCCTGGGTCGGACTAACTATTACATTTAGGTGCATTCACTCAATGCAAGCAAGCTTTCTGTATAAGAGGTCTTGGCTCTTAGTTGATTTATTGATTTGGGCATTATGCCTTTAAAGATGGCACTTGGCCTTAGTACCTGATCAAGGTTTTTGTATGGCTTTTATTGGCTTGTGATTATTGGGCATTCGTGCCTCTGTAGACGGCTTTATAGCCTGTGGCTGAGTGTTTTTGCCTCAGCCATTGTGCTCTTGGAGCTTTGAAATTTTAGCCATCATCGTAGTTAGACTACCCGGTGAATGAAAAATGCAAGTGACACAGTAATTTGTTAACGGGGTTCGGCGCATGATAGCAAACCTACGTCCCCGGATCTTATTCGCTGTTGTTTTACATGAGCTAATAAGACTTCTTGGGTATTATGCCCGCCCAAGACTTCGGATTTTACATTGTTTCCTTCAAGGATAGTACTTCTTAAGGAACCTGTCGTTCCATGGATGTTCAAGTTGCACGCCATGCTCATCAATCAGTACATACGCTCCTGGCCCAGCCACTCTTTTAACTACATAAGGGCCATCCCATACAGGTTCCAATTTCCTGCATCCTTCTCGCTGAGACGGGGGAATTTCTCGAAGTACCAACTCGCCGGGTAGATATTCTCTTGGAATCACTCGCTTGTTGTATTCTCTTGATAATCGGCGGTGATAATTCTCCATGTGTGTGAGGGCGATCAGCCGTTGCTCTTCTAAATCATCCAGCTTGGCCAGAATCAAGTCTGTATTCAAATTCTTTTCCCATGCCTCATGCTTTGTAGTGGGCAGGATTACTTCAGATGGGAGTACTGCCTCAGCGCCAAAAGTGAGTAAGAAAGGAGATGCTCCAGTTGCTTCTCGAACCGTAGTTCTATATGACCACAAGACATTGTGCAAATGCTCACACCACGCTTTTTTATGCTTCTCCAGCCTTTTCTTCAGTCCCATTCCAATAGTCTTATTGGTGGCTTCTGCCTGTCCGTTACTCTGAGGGTACAAGGGGGTTGATTTTCCCAACTTATCACTATAGTTAGCGAGTAACTTTCTTATGTTGTCGCCGACCAGTACTTTTCCATTGTCAGTACATATCTCTGCCGGTACGCCGAATCTACAGAATATGTTCTCCCAGATGAATGTGAATACTTCTTGTCCTGTCTTTTTCCTGATAGCCTTAGCTTCACACCACTTGGTAAAATAATCTGTTGCCACGATAATGTATTTCCGTTGTCCGGATCCTGTAGTTAGCGGTCCAATGATGTCAATGCCCCACTTGGCGAAAGGCCAAGGGCTGAGCACTGAATTTAAAGATGTCGTCGGCGCCTTGATTCTTCTTCCATACACCTGGCATGGTTTGCATCGCTGAGCATATTCTTTTGCATCTTTGTTCATCCAAGGCCAATAATATCCTTGCATTCTGACCTTTAATGCTAGGGCTCTTTGGCCACTATGATTCCCGCAGTCTCCTTCGTGGATTTCTTTCAGTAACTTATTGCCTTCCTCTCTTGATACACAGCGCAACAATGGTCCTGAAAATGATCGGCGATATAGGATTCCATCTCGAAGTTCATAATTCGCCGAACGACTGATGACTTGATGAGCTAAGATTTGCTTTCCTGGTAAGGTTGAGCGATCCAAATAATACCGTATCGGCGTTCTCCAATCTGTCTCTGCTGATTCTTCAGTGCTTGTTGTTAACACTTCTCTTTGCTCTCGTGATGCTACCGATGAATGCGTCACTCTTTCAATAGCTATTGAAGGAACATCTGGATTTGTCATCATTGAGGAGATGAACGCCAATGCATCGGCGTGCCTCTTATCTTTTCTGCAGATGTGGCGAAACTTGATACCTGTGATCCTCTGGGCATACTCCCTAGCAAGTTTTAGGTACTTCTGCATGGACGGGTCTGCTGTCTGGTATCGTCCAGATATCTGTCGAATCACCAGCTGAGAGTCGCTTGTCAATCTGACATTGCTAATATTCATTTCAATGAGTATTCGCATGACGTGAATAACCGCTTCATATTCTGCCTCATTATTAGTCGCCGGGAATTCTAGCCTTAGCGAGTGGACTATCCTTGCTCCTTTCGGCGAGATAAGAATGTTTCCTATTCCATTTCTTTCTTTATTTGATGAACCGTCTACATAAACCTCCCATCCGTCAGGACTGCACTTCAATAGATCTGGCACTTCATGTTCTCGCTCATCCAAGGAGGATGGGATTTCTTCTATCTCCTCTTCCTCATCAATTGGGAAGTCGGCGAGAAAATCTGCAATGACTTGAGACCCGTTGAGCCGTACGTATTTCATATTGGACGCCGAACTGCTCAATCTGTTGATTCCACTTGGCGATACGTCCCACCCGCTGAGAGCTGTGCATGATAGATTCTATTGGAGTTTTGGTGAGGACCACAATGGGATGGGCATGAAAATATGGACGTAGTCGCTGAGATGCGAAAACCAACGCCAAGATCAACTGCTCTATTTTGGTATAATTCTTTTCTGCCCCTTGCAGTGTTCTACTTATATAATATATAGGCGTTTCTCCGCCTTTGGTTCTTACAATTACTGCACTTATGGCGAAAGGCGTTGCAGCAAGATATACTCTGAGTTCTTTGCCGTGTTCAGGTGGTTGAATTGCTGGGAGAGTGGCGAGATATTTTTTAATACCTTGAAAGGCAGCTTCATGTGCCTCAGTCCAGTTAAACTTCTCTCCTTTTTTTAATGTCTGGAAAAATAGTTTGCATTTATCGGAGAACCTTGATATGAATCTGTTAAGAGACGCCAAAGTCCCATTTAGCTGCATAACGTCCTTCACCGTTACCGGCGAAGGCATTTCTATAATTGCCTTAACTTTGGCTTGATCAGCTTCCACTCCTTTCTTTGTGACGACATATCCCAAGAACTTTCCTGAAGTTACACCAAAAACGCATTTTGCCGGGTTGATTTTTAACTTAGTAACACGCATATGGTTAAATATTTCTTTGAGGTCTTCCACATGAGTTTGCTTCTTCTTACTCTTGACAAGCATGTCGTCGACGTATACTTCCATCGTCTTCCCTATCCATTTTTCAAACATTTTCTGCGCCATTTCTTGATAAGTAGCGCCGACATTCTTCAACCCAAATGGCATTCGAGTGTAACAAAATAACCCTTTAGTGGAAAAGAAAGTTGTGTGCTTCTGATCTTCCTCTGCCAACGGTATTTGGTTATATCCTGAATAACCATCCATAAATGACAGCAACTCGTGACCTGATGTAGCGTCTACAGTTTGGTCAATACTCGGCAGTGGGAAACTATTCTTTGGACATGCTCTATTGAGGTCGCTGAAGTCGATGCAGATCCTTACTCCCTTGTTCTTCTTAGGTACTACTACCATGTTGGCTATCCATTGTGGATATTGCACTGGCCTTATTATACCATATGCCTTCATTTTATCAATCTCTGCCTCTACTGCTTCTTTGTAAGTCGGGGCCAATTTCCTTATCCTTTGCTTGAATGGTCTAATCTTTGGATCAATATCTAATTTATGACATGCTATCGCCGGGTCAATACCTGGCATCTCGTTCATGCCCCAAGCAAAGACATCAACATATTCCTTGAGTAGCGCTTGCAACTCCGCCGATTCGTCTTCATTTAATAGAGTACCAATCTTTACCATCTTTGGATCCTGATCATCGCCGATATTAACATCCTTAGTGGGTTCCACCGCCCTAAAATGTAATTCTGGTTCTCCCATCGGCGATGGTTCCTTTAATTGCTACAAGGTCTTATCTCCAGACTTCGCCAAGTCTTCTACCGAATTTACTGAATGCACATATGTGGCTGGGTTGGCGATGAAGTCTAGAATCTCCTGCTCCTTAATCGCTTCCTTGCCGAGCTTCTTTTTCTCTGCAATCTTCGCTTTTCGATTTTCTCGCATTTGCACATCCGCCGAATTACACGCCTTGGCCACTGCCAAATCCCCTACATACTCGGAGACTCCCATTGATGTGGGGAATCTCAGGCGTTGATGATAAGTAGAAGGTACTCCTTTCAGACTGTGGAGCCATGGTCTTCCCAGGATTGCGGCATACGGCGAGTCAACATGCATCCACAATGCAAAGAGTAGTTTTCAAGAAATAATCCTTGCAAATCTTGACTTTAAACTCAATCTCGCCTTTAGGCTTAGAAGCGATGCCATTAAATCCGTAAATGTTATAGGAGGAGACTGTCGGCGAGGGAATTTTATCATCCTTTGCCCTCATTGCCTCGAAGGCAGTGTTAAAGAGGATATCCACGAAACTTCCCGGGTCAATAAGCACCTTTGGCAACCTGAACTGCCCCATCTGAATGGTGAGGACCAAGGGGTTGTTATGACTTCTTCCTTCTGGAGGAATCTCTTCGGCGGAGAACCCGACGCATGCCTTCATCCAATCTTGCAAAGGCTCTTGCTTGACGGCGACACTACAAATCTCATTTCCCATTCTATCTCGCTTATGAACACGAGATAGAACATTATCATGAAATTCATCCCTGGTAATCTTTGAATGTACAATGGAAAAGCAGTCTAATTCCAACAAATCTCGCTCAACCTTTACCTCGTACACATTTGGAGTATGAGCTGGAATGGCTTGAATTGGCTGGACCATGATAGGAGGTGGTGGTGGCAACTCTAGGAATTCCTGAAATTTCCCCAGGCGGATGAATCGATGAACTTCCTGCTGTACGCCGGTGCAATTCTCAGTTGTATGGCCATGAAACTGATGGAATTGACAAAAGGAATTGGTATTGGTTGGCGGGGCCCTTGGGTTTCCTCTGTTATAAGGATAGCGAATGTCATCCCTGCAGTTTGAACTTTCAATCTGGCCAAATGCATCAGTGTAGGAGACACGTGTAAATAGGGTGGTGTCTTTGGACCCCTCCTAACCACAGCAGTCCCTATTCCATGAGAGAGAGAGAGAAAAAGAGAGAGAGAGAAAGAGAACCAAAATTGTGAGACCCCCTTTCAAACACTTTTCCCTTGATATTTATAGAGATCTCTCTCTCATGTCATGGTGACATGTGTCCCACAAACTCTTTATTACAAAAATGCCACTCCTTTACTTTAAAGTTTATCTTGACTTCTAGTCTTGTTGCTTTGACTTCTTATTTTCCCTTTTTGACTCCTCCATGGGCTCTCTTTTATGGGCTTTGGAGCCTTAGTAAGGCTTACAGGATCTAACCAAATTCTAGGTATCCACATTAGTCCCCTGACTGCTTGGGCAGGCATTCTTGCCTGGTCAGCAGTCACTCATGGATACCTTGGGTGCGTGTTGGTGGTTTCTCCTCACTTTGCTGACTCTATCGCGGCAAGCGCGGTTTTTTGGCATCAAATTGAATAAAATTATTAAAGCGAGGGCGTCACGATGTGAGGATGGACGAGAGGGAACAATTGAGAAGAGAAGAGGTGTGCGCGGGTAATGGCTCGACGAGTAAACGTAAAAATCATTCAAGCGTGTATTGGATTCATAACGGCTGGAGAGAATACCATTGATTTTGAAAGAATAACACGAAGAAGAGGGATAAGCGGTGGATTTTGGTGTAGGCGGCAGTTGGTATATACGAGGAGGTTTGTCTGAGATGGTTGGAAGAGAGACGCGTGTATAGTAGTGGGCGCGTTTGGATGGTGCGCTCAAAGCTCTTGCGAGAAGATAGGCGAGCTCAACTTTTTGGTCCAAACTTGGAATATGATAAGTCGTAGCGACTGATGATTTATTCTATTTCCTAAATATAAACAGATGCGAAAACAGCGTGTGCATGGCTTTAGAAGCTTATGACTATGGCGCGTTAGTGAGGTGGTTGACAATTTGGAGCTCAACTTGTATAGAATTTATCTTACGAGGCGCAATTCTCGCCGCGTTTCAATGGTGCGCTGGAGGTCTTTGCGACCTAAATGAGCGAGCTCAATATCCTGCTAGAACTCGGTATTTGACTAGGGGTAGTGATTGATGGCTCTCGATTCAATTTTGTTCTTACAAGATGAAATATATGCAGCAGATTTTGGTGTATGCGGCAGTAGCAATTTTAAAGTGATAAGGTAGGTAGTGAGCGGGGTTTGGGAGTAAGTATTCGTGGGTCGCACACCATTTTGTCTTCGTACGCGTGGGCTCAAACTGTGAGTCTGTGATTTGATTGAATGAAGGTGGACCGCATGTTCTGATATAAAGGAAGCCTGGTATGACAGACGCGTTTATAACTGGGCCCCACATGTCGGGTGGAGAAATGAATTTCGGGTTCAAAATGTGAGGCGCGTAAGAGAGAGGTAGCCGAGTAAATAATGATTTTATCGATTTTATCACTCAAACAAAGCGACTGCTGATGTTGTTTGGTGGGCGCGGAGGACCGTATTAAGCGCGTATGGGACTTGAGAGAGCTTATTGTGGCTGATTTTGTCATGGCGAGATCAGAGTATAGTCACTTTTTCGAATTTTGGGGGCGCGACAAGACAAGAGTAGGAAGGGCGCCGAGATCATTTGCACCGGACCGGTCGTCAGAATTATTAATGAGCCAAATGTTGCCGGAATTGTCCCGGAAAACTGACTCGGTCAAGTGCGTTTGTGTAGTCAGAGCTTATGGAAGGTTAGGCGTGGGGGTGATGCTGGCGCCTCCTTAACAGTGAACCGAGGAGGGATACCAAGGTCGTTATTAGCACAGGCCCTTAGGCTTCAGCTATTGATGGTGATATCATTCTCGAACGGACTAGGTTGTCCTGGTTAGTTGGAAAGGCGCGCAAGTAAAAATTTGTGTTTTTATGGTAATCTGCTATCATGAACGGGGATTAGTCCCCATGTATTTATTTTGTATTTATATAGCTTAGGCGCGCTGAAGAGGCAACTGGGGAAATCTGCTATTGTGGACGGGGGTAGTCCCCGAGTATCCGTTTTTCTTTTATATGGCTTAGACGCGCTAGAGAAGTAACTGGTGGTTTTGGGTTCGACTCATTATCTATGTTGTTGTCTAGGAGTACTTTGCTGAAATTGAAGTGTAAATAAGTTGAACTTTGAGGGAAACTAGCGATGTATTAAGGTTATCAACCCATTAGTCCCCTGATTGTTGAGGAGGCGCCGTCTCTTCAACAATCATACTAGTTGATAACTACTTGAGGCAGGAGAGCGTTGTGTGAGCATGAGTACTTATCACGAGTTCAAACACGAGTAGCAAGCAGAAGAAGTGTTTTGTACAAAGTAAAGAGAGGTGACAAATGAGTACCTCACATTTGACAATCCGAAATGATGTGTTCGAGTCCCTGTTCCACTTATGAGGTGGATTCTTTGATAGGCGGTTTTCCATATGTGGCGAGAATATTTTCTTTCATGGTACCGTCCCCGAGTGCAACGGCGTATGGTACGCTACTATTCTGTTTGCGTATTTGAGCGCCCTTGGTGGAACATGGTGGACATCTCTCCGAGTGATCTTTGAAAAGCCCCCGATGTGTTTGGGCGAGATTTTCCGTGTGATGGACTGTATTTTTGGCAGGCACTGATGCACTAATTGTAGAGTAAGAATCCTTTGAGTTTGGCTTAGCTTGGCTCACATAACGAGGTTGGGCTTTGTAGGCGAATGGATCGAACTTATGATCGTCGTACTAGCGCCCTCAGTGGCCTTTTGGAGGCCGAACGTTTTGTCAAGGATATTGACGCAGAAATTGAACGATGTAAGCGCGCAATGGCTGTAGGCGCAGTTATGCCATTAGTCTGAACTTTTTCTTATGTAGATGCCGTGTGGCTTTTAGAATTTAATGGGAACGTTTCTTTATTTTGACACCTGTCATTCATACCCAAGGCAGTTCCCTTTTGCATTAAATGTGCTAATTTTGTTGATATAAAAGGAAGGTTTTCTATTGCCTATTCCCCTTTTAAAATTGTCTCCTCACCCCCCTTCTTTTTTTTTTTTTTAAAATCAGGCGTAATGGCATCTCTGGATGGCTTGTGGGTATTAGCCCCTTCCCGCTACTCCTGGCGCACTAAAGCGTGCAAATCTTGAGAAAGAAGTGAAGCGCTTGCGTGGTATCTTTTTGGAAAGTAAGGGTTTGCTTCAATCGCATGAACATCGATGTAAGAGCATTCGTGTGGCTTTAACGGAGCAATGCGAGACTATGGAGTTGATTCGCCGTGCAGGCGCGGATTCTTTTTTACGAGGCAAGGCGCGTCACCGCTATAATGAGCTCGTGCAACAACTTTCTAAAGAGGAGGATTATGCTGGGTATGCGCGGGATTCCGTTGATTTTGTCTCACAGCGCGTTGCTGAATGTGAAACCGAGCTAGCTGAACTGGTTAATGTTTAAAATATGCTGTAATGCCTTTTTACAATCTGCGAAAACGCGCTTTCTTGTAGTTGGCTGATTTTCTTTTAGTTGGTTTTTCTTCATGTTTGTTTAGAGAGGCGAGGTTTACTACGTACGCCTTTGTTTGTGTTAGTGATTTTTTGAAAAGCTTCTTGTTTATATCCTTTGTGGGCTAAATTTGTTTTACTAGTGAGGCACGCGTTGAGCGGTCCTCCAAGTACGTTTTTGTTTAATTGCCTCATGGGCTAAATTTGTCTTACTGGTGGGGCGCGTTGTTAGGCGACCCCCAAATATATTTTGTTTATGTGCCTCGTGGGCTAAATACCTTTACTGGTAGGGCGCGTGTTGAGCGATCCTCCGAGTATGTTTTCGTTTGTGTGCCTTGTGGGCTAACTCTCTTTTACTGGTAGGGCGCGTGTTAGGCGACCCTCCAAGTACGTTTTAATTGCCTCAGGGGCTAAATTTGTTTTACTGGTGGGGCGCGTTGTTAGGCGGCCCCCAAGTATGTTTTTGTTTATGTGCCTCATGGGCTAAATACCTTTACTGGTAGGGCGCGTGTTGAGCGATCCTCCGAGTATGTTTTCGTTTGTGTGCCTTGTGGGCTAAACCTCTTTTACTGGTAGGGCGCGTGTTAGGCGACCCTCCGAGTATGTTTTTATTTATGTGCCTTGTGGGCTAAATCTCTTTTACTGGTAGGGCGCGTCTTTGGTGGTTCCCCGAGTATGTTTTCGTTTGTGTGCCTCGTGGGCTAAATCCCTCTTACTGGTAGGGCGCGTGTTAGGCGACCCTCCTAGTATGTTTTGTTTATGTGCCTCGTGGGCTAAATCTCTTTTACTGGTAGAGCGCGTGTTCGGCGACCCTCCGAGCATATTCCGATAGTATGATAAATGGTGTAGATTAATCAGTTGGTATAACGCCTGTCTTAGGGTGGCCGCGTATCAGGCGTTCCACCGAGCGTGTTCCAATAAACGTGTTGTGTAATAACCATTGGTATAACGCCTGTCTTAGAGTGGCCGCGTATCAGGCGTAATACCACCGAGCGTGTTCCAATACAAAAGGAAGCGTGTTCGGTGCGCTTCCTGAGGCAGCGGGTTCGGGGCGCTCCTATCGGGTTTTCGGTGCCCAACCGACCAGGGTTCTCAGTGCCCTTCTCAAAAGTCGATTTTGTTATAAAAGGAGGCGTGCTTTGCGCTCCTGTGGTGATTGTGTTTATCATCCCCTTTGGGTTTTCAATGCCCTTTTACAGAATTGCAAGCATTTTTGAGTGAAAGTGATATGGATGCTCGTGTAATGCATTTCGAGTTTATTTAAACTAGGCATGCCTCCATGCGCTCTTTTGCATGCATAATCTTAGAGTAGAGTAAACGAAGCTAGTCATCATGGCGAATTATGAGTAAAATAATTGTATTTAAAGGGGTTTCATACATATTAATGTTGGCCCTTTTCTAACATAGAATTATCAAATACATGAAATGTGTTGAGGCGAGGATGTATAATTGAGCAAAGCATTGATATGTTTTGAGAATACTCGTATGCAAGCAGATTGTTATAAATGGGCTAGCTATCATGTTGTTTTGTAGCTAAGATAATCATGTTCGTGGCGCTTTATATATAGTAGGATGGAACGATTTTAAACGTAAGTGCCCAGACCAATAAATATCGATAGCTAAGCATTAGAATGTGCGATTATGACTTAACTTCTAATTTTCATGACATTTAAATCATACAAAGAGCCTATGTACGTGCAAGCATACATAATAGGGCCGTCTAAATATACACTATTGAATGGGTATTTCAATAAACAACTCATATAAATTTTCATCTCCATATATTAACAATGAAAGTACTAACGCGCTGATGAATACTAAATGAGCAATGGGCATGAACGAGCGTTGACAATCATTTGATCAGGACGCGCATAACAAATACTCGGAATAATACAAGTGTTTAAATTTTTATCATGGCAGACAAGCTAAAGGGGTGGCGTATAAAGCTGAGCAATTTTACATGGGTGTTGCGTGCTTCGATTAACAAGTATTCATGATGTAGAGTGTAAAAATGATATGATATACATATGAATATTGTCAGTATTGGGTTTTCCTATGTTTGATAGAGGTAAAACATTATAATACTTTAATATTCTGCACGAGTAGGTGTGTGTGCTCATACGCTTTAACACTAAGCATGTGAGCCATATTTGAGTGAATCGTGTGTATACTAACTGGGGTCCACGCGCACGTTCATGATTATTAGGCAAGCATATGTAATAGAATAACAAGCTAAACACCAAATGCTAAAAACAGGGGAAAGTGGTTTAGGATTACCAATGATGTCGCGCTGATTGGTAGAGCACTCGCTTATTGGTTCGGACAAAAGCGCATG
>JAJJMA010295232.1:0-16242 GCA_023529015.1 Papaver nudicaule
GGACGTCAGCTAGGGGAATCAAGTGCGTGACGATCTGTGGGGGATCCAGAGACGTAAGGAAGGCGACAGTAGCCAATTCGCTTGGAGGGCTTGAGTTGGTCTCTGCTACATCCCAGACTGAAGTCTTATAGTAGGCTAGCGTTTGTAGTCAGTTTGTACTGGGCGGTGTTCAAAACTGGACGAGGTCCCGAGGTTTTTCTGCAAGGCAGTTTCCTCGTTAAAAAACGTTTGGTGTCTTGTGTGCTTTTCCCTTTCCGCATTATAACTCTGATTTATAATTAAAGCACCAAGTAGTACGTTATTACCTAACTGTTGAGATTACTCCAGTTAGAGGTTTGGATATTGATTTTTGAGATCATCCAAACTGATAGATATTGATTTTTGGATATTGATTTTTGGATATTGGTAACTGTTGAGATTACCTAACTGATAGATTTTGTCGTAAATCTTAGGAGGGATCTATTTTCCACTTCCTAGGGAGACCAACTAACCATATCTTTCAGCACGTACGGAGGTACGAGGAAATTTTTCCCACTAAGGCACCATATATTTCAGGGACGTAGTAGGGATTTCGGGAGACGAAGGACAAGCCCAGAGTCAAGAAGCGTAAAGGCGATAGCGACAAAGGAAGAACCGATGAATCATACGGAGGCTACAAACCCGAGATATAAATTGATGGCAAGGGAGACAGACTCACCGCCAGGAAACCAGGAGGATATGAGAAGTGACAAACCCCAACCCGAAGGTGGAAGAAATAGCCGGACGAAGGATAACGGAAGCAGAAGAAAGGAGGAGGAAAAATGCCAAAGCAACTTACATTGCCCAAAATTTGAGATGAGTAAAACTTCGGTGTTAATCCTGGAGGTAAAAATCTACGGGGATACCAACGAAGGGAGGAAGAGGAAGGAGCACCAATTAACGGCTGCCAAGTCAGCACGAAGATGAAAGATAGGCGAACCACGGAGAAGTACCAACCAGGAGCTAAGACCAAGAAATATAAGAAACAAAGAAGCAAAGACGGCACCAGCGGAAAGAAAGATGTAGCAGGAGCGTCATACACTATCCTCACACTAAAGCCGTCGGAAATCTTACGAAAAGAAGGGGGTAGAAGCGACTTTGTTTACCCATCTACAAGGGGGAAGCAAAAGGAAGAGACAGCCTTTCACGAAGATCACTGTGAGTATCACCAAACACGGGGGCAGGACACCGACAATTGTCAGCATCTACGGAGTACCATCGAAGGATACATAAGACGAGGAGAATTTGGCGAGTATGTGACCTTACCACGAAGTTATTTTGCCCATAATACGGGCGAAAATCATTGTGAAGCCGCGAACGAAGAATGGAATCTATCCCCACCAAGGGGTGCGAGCCACGAAGAAAGCCAAACTACTGCGGCGCCCTTAGTTGTCACAATGGCGATCAATGAACGAAGTATCACGAAGGTGCTCATCGACGAAGGATGTACAATATCTTGTTTTATGAGCAATTCTTACAAATGGGGCTGAAAGATGGATGTATGAGTCCAACCATGACCTACATCCATGATGCTTATGGAGTGACAATGGCGAGTAAAGGAGAAATAATGTTACAGGTGGAGATTGGGCATGTAAAAACTCAAACAAGGTTTTTCATTATCGATTCACCGACCCCTTACCATGCAATATTGGGGGAAGGGTGGATCCACGAAATCGGAGGACAAATATCGGAGTGCCGAAGGAACATAAAGTTCCCCACGGTATACGGAGAAATGCAATTATGGAAAGAAACTTTGTTTTAATGCAGGAAACGAAAGGAGATTAAAAGCCACAACAAAGGACGACATCACGAAGGCAATAAAAGCAGCACCAAGATTCAGATACGCGGACTTCGAATATAGACATTTTAGGGGCAATTGCAGTATTTTGCAGATATTGCCACAGACAAGGAGCATACATGCCGTACACAAGTCATCTCTAGGATCCTCATTAATATGTATGAGGCGAAACGTAAGAATCCGATTGATAGAGATACTCACACGTCGTAAACAGGGAGAGCCGATTTCCCGGACTGCTATCCTAGATTCCCTCTGGCCAAGGGTGTCGAAAGGTAGGGCCATTCCAAGAAAACATGGGTAAACGAACTTACCCGACGGGAGTAAAATTCTATCAACTTTGGGGTAAACGAACTTACCCCGAGATAATCGAACTTATCTCAGGGTTAAAACAGTAGACTTAAGCTATGGAGGACATTCAAGTGCACTAAGATATGGCAACAATAGAGTACACAGGGAGGAAGATGTCTTGGTGAGCGTGTCCATCCTCGTCACCCACATCAAACCACAAAGTACGAAAAGAGAAAAGGTGTCTTGGTGAACGAGTCCATCCTCGTCACCCACATCAAACAACAGAGTTCATAAAAGGAGCGGAGCCATCTCCGCCCCACCAACAAAAAAGTTCAAACATCCACAGTGCTAGCTAAACAAAAAAAAAAAACTACGCAAGAACAGCCCCATCAAACCAAATAAAGAAAATAGAAGATCACACATCGGAACTTGGGCACGAGGAAACCGTAGATCGAGACCGGGGTATAGGCCATTGAAGTGAACTTCTACAGCTGCAAAGGTGCCATTAATGAATTCAGTAGACTCTTGGGCATATTGGCGAACCCGATCCTCGGCACGAGCATTTGCATGTTTATTTACATTCTCCTGAAGAGCCCGAAGTTGTTCTTGAAGTTCCCCTGACTCTTCCATTAGGGATTGTTCACGAGGGCCAAAAGAAGCAATGGTACCATCTCTCTCAGCAACCCGACCTTCAGCTACTGTGACTCTTTGAGAAAGAGTATCAACCTGGGTCTGCAGTCTATGAATCTGCTCTTCCAACCCTACAAGCAAAGAAGATAGGATATCATGAAAACCTAAATAAGAAAAGGGGAGAACAAGAAGACAGTTAAAGCGCATGCCCTAAGCTACCTTGGGCATGGCTTTGAGATATTTCAAGATTATGCTCTGCCTCTAAGCATTGTGAATCGGCCAGAGAAAATTCCTCAGACAATTGTTCATAGTTCTTTTCCATAGCGTTAAGCGAAGATTGCAATGCTTTGTTGTCATCTCTCAAAGTCATGTTAGCAGAATCAAGCATGTGCACCTGTTCAGAAAATTCCATAACGGTGGAAATCGAAGCCGAGGCAGGTCGAGAAGATGAAGAACCGGCCCCGTTAACTTTTTGTTCCAGTTATTTCACTTTGAAGTACAATTTATTCATCTCCTCCCTGTCTGTCGCCCATTTTTTCTCCATTTCATCCAAATCACTCCGAGCTTCGGCGTATTGCCTCTGCTGAAGAGTAGCACGCTGATCCATTATACTAATCTCCTTCCTCAAATCCGCAATAAGCTTATCTTTTAACCCTAGAGAACCCCGAAGATCATCCAGTTCTCTCACTATATCATTAGTAAAAGCACGAGAAGTTTCTAGTTCAAGTTCAAGACCACGGTTTAAAGATAAATAGGTATCCTTCTTTATTTCAAGATGCCAAAGTTCTTGGCGAAATCTATTGTGGTCAGCACGAAGGTCTTCAAGGAAGATGGGAGAAAGGAGAAGAGAATGAATGTTTTATTCTCATGCAAGAGTATACGTACTAACAACACAGAAAAAACAAACAAAAGAACGAAAAAATTTAAGTTACCTAGGGATCTTTACATCTCCTCAGCTAACGAAGCATCAGACGAAGTTCGAGCTTTCTGAGCCCTTTTCTTGTCTGCTTGGGCAGCACTCAAACTCTTCTTTAGATTTTCCAATCTTTTTTCAGTTCTCTCACCCTTGAAGATGAAGTAGCACTAGGCTGAGAGAACCTCAACTCGTTCAGACTCTTAACAGCATTATCACGGTCCGATACAATCCTCGTGGCATAAGCCTCAAGCTACGCACACTTGGCTGGAAAAAAATTTCAACAACGGAATAGCACATCGAACGAATAGAGACAACTGCAGACGAAGAGCAAAAAATACTAAGTAACAATCTAAGAGAAAAACAAAGAATTATGGCAGAAAAGTCAAGAAAATAAGACTCACTGAGAACAAGTTCAATTCAGGAAGGGAGCCGGACAGTTGATTCACTATTTCCAGGGCTTTCTCCAATGAGGGAATGGGACCAACAGAAAGAGGATGAGAAGGGTCAAGAAAGCAGCCCAGCATATTTGCCACTTGGGACTCCAGGTCTTCTCCAACTGCGACCTTTCCACGGGGCTCATCAACAGTGTATTTGCAGAAGAAACACACGACGGAGGTCTCAAACAACGTGAAAACAATACCTCGTCTGACTCCATTAGCAACGAAGACCTACCAGACGAAGAAGCACACCGGGATAGCAGAAGAAGCAGCAGCTGGGGCAGGAGAAGCTACCTTGAACAACGAGAAAATACCCGAAGCACCATTAAAAGGAGTAACAGGAACGGCAGAGGAAGTACTAGCTGTCAGCAACGGAGAAACACCAACTGGACCCCGAGGAGAAGAATCAGCCCAAGACAAACGAGGAAGCCCAAATAACGGAGTACCCACAACTCCAGGAGACGAAGCAGGAAAAATAGCAAACGGATTACCCACAACTCCAGAAGATGAAGCAGCTAAAGTAGCAAATGGAGCACCCGTTGTTCCTAGAGACGAAGCAGGCAAAGTAGCCAACGGAGTATGTTGCAGAGGATTACTCACGCTTCCTCCCACTTTACCTTTCTTCTTTTCACTTTCAGAGGTCAGGTCAATAGGCTGATCGGCATTACCCAAACCAGTACCAATAACAGCATCACCACTACCCCCGACACTGCCATCACTTCTCCGCTTCCGAGAACTTACATCAGCACCTATACTCCACCATAAGAATGCCTGGACGACGCACTCTCATCATCGTCGTCATCACCATAAAAATACTCACCCTCCAACCCTTCGTTGGGAGGGCTACCACCAGTGCTCTGTTCTTCCTCCTCATTAAGCTTCTTTAAGGAACGTCTTTTCGGCTACAAAAACATACACACCGGTTGTCCAAAGTTATGGCTTTGGAGGGAAAACAGTCACAAATCACAAACACAAAAAACAAAATCAAAACATCAAAACCCATACCTTTGGCAACGAAGCAGAATCATCCTCTTTCCCCGAAGTAAACACATCACCTTTGTTAGCTCTAGACTTCCTCTTCCGAGGGACGGTAGAAGACTCCTTGTTAAATACCCAAGCAACAAAACCACAATATTCCTCAAAAAGTTCGGACAAAGGCCTCGGTACTTTGTTCCCCGAAGCATCTATCTTGAAACCAGCAAGCCAAGGACCGACGAGCTTCAACGGAGTATGCATCCATCTTCGTTCGTGATCCAGATGAATCCTTTGTTCTACCAGGAAGACCTCCCCGTCACGATGAGGAATCGTAGTACGGTTCACATCATCACTATCAGGTAGCAATGAAGGGGTTCCCGAACTCCTAAGGCGACGAGGACCCACACCCCATGGCAGTAAATTTGAAGATTGAATGGCATCACCCCATTTGGCATTAAAATTAGCTGGAGTATAGAGCGAGGGATCATCATTAACTGGAGGGGCAAAGGGACTATAACAACTTATCCGTGATTTACCTTTGCTACGAAGCCAGCACTCATGAAGGATTCTAAGGAAATTTCCACTATACTGGAAGATTCCTCGAATAAAACTCTTGGGGGGATTTTGGCGACGCGACAGTACATCAAATAGCAGGTATCGTCAGGATTGAACAAAGGAAAAACTAACCCAGCGGCAAGTTGGCCTACCGTGGTAAGAAGAGTATTCTCGTCAAAAGGGAAGTTGGCAATCATGTGCTCAGTCAAAACATTCGTGCCTCCATAGTGTTCTATCGTGAAACCCTCGAGGGGGTAAGTGCTTCTAATCTCTTCAAGAGGAACAGTACGATGACTCTCTGCATCCGAAGGTATGAGTCTTGATATCTCATAATGAGGAGCAGTAGTATCAACCACCTCAACAGAGGCAGCCGGCGACGAGGTATCATATTTAGACCTCGAACTTTTCAACTTCTTTCTCGTCATAGATCTGAGAAAACAACGCAAAGATATACGAAGCGTAAGAACGAATGAAGAAGATACGAGTAAATCACCATGAACGAGGAATGAAATAAATCAACAACAAGCATAAACAATCATCACAAAGAAAGAAGATGAATCAAGCAGACTAGCAGTAGCAGAAAACAAAAAAGCCATGGAAGAAAAGGAAATAATAAAGATAGAGAAGAATTACCCGAGGAGAGGAATCAACAACCCCACTAAAGGAAGACAAGAACCGAGCAATAGCACCCACCGGAGGAAAAGAACCAAAAGAAAATTCTTAGACGACAGAGGAGAAGAAAAGACCTCTTAATCAGAGGAGACAGAAAGAAGAAATAAGGAAGAAGAAGTTAAAACCCAGATTCTCTCTCTGGTACTTATAGCCTCGAGGAATAAGTGGTAACTGACACAAAAATCAAGATGAAATCTCTCACACGATCTAAGGGTGGGACCACATCTTAAAGATATGAGAAAGTGGCGGTAGAAAGCAAAGGGTTTTCTTCCGAAATTACCCTTGGTAATAACCGAAAGAAAAGGGGCAAACTGTTAATACCAAAATATTGACGGCCACGTGTTGCTTACACAAGACTCGGGAGCACGATATAAAAAGAAGACGAAGTACCAAATCCATCCCCTATGTGCTTTACGCCATCACGAGGTATGACGGGAACCGAAGGTTATGATGAA
Source organism: Papaver nudicaule (assembly GCA_023529015.1). Classification (NCBI taxonomy): domain Eukaryota; kingdom Viridiplantae; phylum Streptophyta; class Magnoliopsida; order Ranunculales; family Papaveraceae; genus Papaver; species Papaver nudicaule. Next base: position 6,745 of record JAJJMA010295232.1, read on the forward strand.
CCTACGTTTGCTAGGTCTGAGCATGAAAGACGCGTGTAGAAGCTGTCGCCTCCTAAGTCTATGCTATAACATAGGAATAGGGGACGTGTCAATCTCCTAGCGGTCACCCAAGCGGTGATGAGTCACCAAAGGATAAGAACGAGCGCATCAAGAACATCGAAGAAAATGGACAACAAAGATAGACTCCACAGAAGACGTGTCGATCACCGAGTGGATAATTGAGGCGGTGGAAGAAATCCAGCTGTTTGTGAGCAACATCGAAGGAAGAAGGAACTGAAGGTAGCAAAGATCTATTACCTCCATAAAACTGCTATAAATACCCCATTCCACTAAGAGAGTGGGGGTCGAGAAAATTTAGGGGGATACGCTGAAAGAATGTTCACTATCCAATAGCCCACCAGAGAATTGTAATGGAGAAAAATATGACTATTAATGGCATCAATGTCTTTCCCCGAGGATGTAGGCATATAATATGTTGAACCTCGTTACATCAGTGTGCACCTATGTTTTAGTGTAAGTTGGTCAAAGGGATTTGATCTCTCCCATATGGAGATCGTCTAATCATCATCATTACTCTACAGTGGAATCACTGAACTTGCTATCTTCCTTAAATGGCATTGGGAATGAATAATGTTGGATGTTTAGGATAATTAATACTATCAAGAGGCATATGCATGGAAAACTGCAGACCTCCCAGTATCATCCCTTGCACATTTTGATGGTTGAGGACGCCAATATAGTTTAGATACTTCAAGTGATATTTCCACCCCGTGGTTATGTTCGAGGTGTTGCAGGACTAAGGCAACTCAGTTAATTCTTGTCACTGTTACTTTACTTATTATTGGTTGATGTATGATATGGGAAAATTAGTATCAACACCACCAACTTTTTGTTTTCGTGAACCTAGTTGATTATGGTTGTTTGAACGATCTCACAAATCAATATTCAAACAACAACCTGAGTATAGTTCAGAGAACCGAACCCTAACAAGAACGTAGTTCTTGTAGATCTCAACAGAGATGGATTCACTCAAAGGTTATGAATCAACAAACTTGCAATTAATTCTATTACATAGATCAGAGACAATATAATGCGGAAGGGAAAAGTAATGCAAGACACCAGAATTTTGTTAACGAGGAAACTGCAAACCTAGCAGAAAAACCCCGGGACCTCGTCCAGATGTGAATACCCTTAGTATGAACGGTATACAGACGCTAGCCTACTCTCAGACTTCGGACTTGACTGTATCGAGACTGAATTCACCCTACAATCAATTCGGCTACCAATGTGCTCATACGTTTCTTGGCTCCCGCAGTAGCCTACATACTTGATTCCCCTAGCTGACGTCCTTTACAGGCCTAAGAATTTCTCCACTTCCCTTCGTGAAGACTAGCGCTACCCTTCCCCTAACAGGACGCCTAAAAGTATCCAAGTAATTAAACGAGAATACGATTGTGATTTCCTTTAGACTTAAAGTCAAGGTTAATGGAAATCGATATGTTGAATAGGGCTTATTGATCTAGCCTAAACAATTTTACCTCCGAACGCGAGACGAACTTAGTATGAGACCTAGTTCGTGAATTTGCGTTTGGGAACTTCTAGGGTTTACGATTCAAGTTCTACCTTACGAAGTTTCTATCAAATCTTGGTCGTGATAAGATTGAAAGAATTCAATCGACCCAAGATACAAGATCTGTGCTTCACGATCCTCAAGTGAAGTCTTTCAATAGTCGTAGTCCTAAAAGGACTTCGAGATGACGACCAACCTTTATGCAAGGATACACAGATGTGTAGAGGATTGAGATTGTATCTTGCAGAAGGTCATCTATTTATAGTGATCACCAAGGGAGGCTTTGCTTAAAGTTTAAGCAACCTTGAGTAGGGCTCAAGCAAGTTCCGGAACTAGGAAAGTCCATAGCTTGAATACCCATTCTCAATCTTCTAAGAACTTTGGACTAAGCCAAAAGTTAAAGAAGACTCAACCTTGTTCGAAGGTTCGCGACTTCTGGTCCAATGCTTGTTTGGACATCGCTTTGCGACTTCTGGTCCAAATACTTAGTTTGAACATCGCTTGGATTAAGTTGTTGAATTCCATGGGCCAAGTCACGACAAGTCCGAGAACTAATCACGTCTAGACCGAAAACTTCAATGATATGGAAGTTGGAAGTTTTCGCATGGGTTATGTGAACGCGTTCACAAGCAGTCCTTAGATTTCAAGAGAATTCAGGAGAATTCTTGAACTTGTATGTACGCGTTCATACGGACTTAGCTCGTTCTCTGAAATCCCAAAGGTAGCATATGTACGCGTTCACCGTTGGGGTTGTTTCAAGAGACAACTCAATATACTCTACCTATACAAATTATCACAAGTGTGACAAATGCAAAGGCGAAAATCCTAGAATACCTTCGGATCATATAAACAACATCATAGACTATTGGTATGATAGAAATGGTAAAAAACTATACGGAAAGGGAATACCTTTCTAACCTTCAGCGAGGACGTTATGATTTGTCAAGTAGTAAGCTTCGGTCTTCGTCTTCATCAGTCTTCGTATCGATTACCTAGAACTATCCTAGTCCGAGTTGTAAAGTAAACTTATCAAGGATTGTGTTTTTGTCTCATAAACTTGACAACTGACTTGATATAGCAACATCAGTGGGTTCAACCGAGCAATGCTCTAACAATCTCCCCCTTTGTCAATTTTAGTGACAAAAACCAATCTTACATATGGATTCAAAAAGTAAATGGACTGATCAAATAACCCTTCCTTACTCTACCTTATATAAGGTTCAGACACAGAGTTTAGGATTTTCAAGGGACAGGTTTTGCGTTCATAACAAGTTGCGAACGTCATTTCAACAGCAGTTTTATTGAGGTAAAAAAGAACAATTTTTAAGCATAGTGTGACCACATGGGTACATCTCATAAGACAATTTTTTACCCCAAATAAGTTTAAAATGTCAACAATATGATTAGAACATATATTCCTTTTGGCTTTCTCATAGTGATTCCCATGGATCATGTTCTCGACTCTTGCCTTAGGAGCCAGAGGCAGGGGAAATTCTAGAAGTAGCACTGTAACTGTCTAAAATCCCAAGGGTTAGATCTTAGACAGTACACCCAAATATCATACACAAACATACACCAAATCATGGATACTAAAGATAATAAGGAGTTAAGGGTTAGAGATACTTGACAAAGGATTTTACTTGGTTCGCCCCCATAAGTGACGACTACATCCAAGGGATTTCACTAATATAAGCATGATTACAATTATTCTCTCACCTTGCAAATCTTCCAAGTGTTATCTCTCAACAAGAACCCTAATCTCGGCACTGGGCTGAGGAGAGCAAGTAGATTACTTTTCCTCTCTCTAGACCAAACCAAGAAATGTCCAACCTTTTTCTCATGAGTTTCTCTCGCTATTTATAGAGGTTTATAAAGTGGAAAACATCTAATACAAACAATAACTTTCTGACACTAATTTGTCTCTACTCGCCGACACACCATGTCGCTGAGGTAGTATTTCTTCTATCGAGTCTTGGCGGCCAAGTCTTCTTAAGGATAAGGATTGCTGACGAGGTTCCCACTGAGTCAACAAGTCAACTCTGACAATCTATCCGTTCTTACGAGTAATAAATGCTCAACCACTTCTCAACTACCTCCGCTGTGATATCCTGGCTTTCGCTGATGTTACTTCGCTCATCCGCCCTTTATGTGCTCTGCTGATTCTTACTTTACTCGGTGGTCTTTTAGTTGAGTGCTTCGTCCCAGAGCTTCTGCCAATGATTCCATACTTCTCACGGGTGATCTCTTTGATACATCTTCACCCTTAGGATGTTATTATTAGGAAAAGGCCCTTACATTTTGCCTCTTTCATCTCCAAGATCTTTGATCGCCGGGGGTGAAATTTTCTTGACTGCCGAAAATGCCGTACCCACGTTCTCCACTTCTGCTTCAGTTTTGCCACGCGTCCCTCATGCGCTAACTTTGCTTCATGACCTGTAACCGATCGCGTCGGTTGATTTTCTTTTTTTCACCCTATAAATACCAACTTCTTCTATTTTTCCTTCCTTTTATCTTCTTCTTCATCTCGAGTTTTCAGAGACTTTCCTTCTTTCTCAAAACCCTAAACCACTGTTGCTGCTTCTCCATCTGATTCAAACCCTTCCAAGCTCTAAAACTTACTCGTCATCTCTGTTTTCACCTTGATCTTCTTTCCATCACCTTTTCCTGTGTTAGATCCCTACTTTAATCTTTCTTTTCTGTATTTTCAGTTCTGGAACTCCATTCTTTCCGGTCGTTCTAGTTATTTCGATTAACCGATATCTCACCAGCAACTACTTCCGACGTCATCTCCGTTCACATGGCTTCTGCTGCTCAAAGTTCTTCTCGCCGTACAAAACCTGCCGCACAAGTGGTTGGTTTGCCATCTACTGAAAATGACTCTCCAAATTCTCCTGCCGCTACCAAGGCTACTCCCCGACCGTCCTGGAAGCAATGGCCTGAGTATTGTGCCTATGACAAAATCTTCATCCAACCCTTAACTTTGACTAAGTTTAAGGATCTGAAAAAGGCTTATACTCCTACTACTCTCGAAGACCTTCGTTTAAATGGTCAACAAGCCGAGAAAGCCGTGACGGCGTATGGTACTCTTAAAGCCGGTCTACGATTCCTGCTATACGATCCCGCTGACACATTTATGTGTGATCTTTTCGTGGAGATAAAGAAGAGTCATTTCCAACTCACAGCGAACGCCATTTGTATTTTAGTGGAATGGAAGCTTCGTCGAAACAATAAGACTAACTATCCGGAATTGTTCAAGGAGGGTCTATTTCCTCCTGAAGAGTATACGGTCGAAAATATTCTTAAAGCGGTATGACGTTCTTCCTTCAGCAATAAGGGGTGAGCTTTGTTGGTTAGAAGGCCCATGAACCTTAAAGACACATGAACTTATGCTTGGTGCTGTTGATAACAAAGAAGTCACTAGTACCAGCACAGCGAGAAAACGTACTGAGGGCGGTTGGTCGAATATGCCTTGTTGGTTAGAAGGCCCCTGGTTGCTGGGATGGCTCGACGAAGCGAAAACGATTATCAGAAAGGACTTCGCCGACGAGCACAAGTATTTTAAAGAACATGATTTTCTTCAAGTGAACTGGGACGAGGAGAAACAGTATCGTGATACTGATGGGAATATACATATGGATCCAAAAGGCAACTGGCTGCTATTGCCCTCCGCTGTCAAGAAATCTAGTACCACCAGAAAGAGGAAACCATCAGAAACAAAGGTAACAAGCTTTTTCTGCCTTAGAATATATATCTATATTTGCCTTAGAATTTGTTTAGAAAGGCACGGCGGAAGATCTGGTAACAAACATATTAAGTTTCGCTCATTTTTAAAAATATATATGTATATTTTTAAAATATATATCTATATTTGCCTCTGTTTGTTTTCGGATCTGACAGTTGTGTATTTTCTTGCAGAATGCTCCCGTTTTGACTCCTCAAGAAGAACTTCGCCAAACAATGAAAAGGCTCAAAGCGAATCCTCCCTCCGAGAGAGCTCAAGGCGAACCTTCCGCTAATGTTAGCAACACCTTGCCTCAGCAACCTGCTGCAGTGTTGCCTCAGCCAGTTTCTACTCGGCCAAAGGGTACTGCCCCTGTCTCAACAAAACCTCCTTCTAAGAAGCTCACAATTCATCTCAAGGACAAGATTACTCCTCGCAATAATCTTGAAACCACCCTAGAGAAGAAGGATGGTGATGTAATAATGACCGACCAAGAGCCTGAGGAGACTCAGTTTGAACGGGAATTTGGGGTCTCTGCTACAGGTCTTGGTGAGAATATCGCAAACCTCAAGCAATCTCTTGCTACCAATACTGCTCTTACCAGTCATGTTGGTGAGGTTGAAGCTTCAGGTTCTTCTTTCGCCGCTCTTACAAACTTGCATAAGATGCCTTCTGGCGATAGACCTCCTCGATTTCCTAGGAGGGGAAGTACTAGAGAGGTAGTTAACAGACTCGCTGACTCTTTTTCCAAATTGCTCAAGCTGGAGGAAAAGGGTAGTCTTGATTCTCTTTAGTATGAGACAATGGTGAAATACTTCACAACCGGTTTCGCTCATACTAGGGATTTATCTTCTGTCGCCCATGACCTGACTCCTCAGGAACATTTTACTATGGCAGCCATGGTGATTATTCTTTTTAACATTTCCTTCTTCTCTTGTGTATATGTTTTATGTTGCTGACTTATTTCCTTCCTGTCTTAGGGGTTTCAATTGTCTTAGTCTCATTGACACCTTCGAGGCGCAGAGCGATAGGATTGGTTTTCTAAATCGCGAAAATAAAGATCTTGATCGCCAAGTGAAAGAGAATGAAGATGCCGCTGAGAGATGGCGTGATGCAAACGTTAAGGGTTTGAACGAGCGTAACGAGTTGAAAGGTAAGCTTCCTTTGGCCCTTTATTGTTTTGTAAACTTTCCTGTATGCTTTTAACTTTCGTCGAGACCCTTAGATCTTGCCCCTTCTAAGGTTGCCGACAGCATTCTGACACCCGACTGAAGCGAGTTGAAACCGAGATAGATAATTTTGCGGATGCTAATGCTAGGCAGTGCAATTTGCTGTTTGGCCAGGCCAAGACTATTAAGTGGTACCGCCGAGAGTTAGATTAAGTTAGCGAACTTAATGTTAACCTTGATCATCTTCTCAAATCCACCCAAGACAATTTGAAGTGGATTGAGAGTGAGCGTGATAGCGCTCGCCGGCTAGCCGAACTTAATCGCAAGCAAAAGGAAACTGCCATTGTGGATCATACTCGGGCGAGCTCTTTATTCCAGGCAGAGAAAGCGAGAGCTGACAGGCTTGCCTCTCGCTTAAATCTTGCTATTTCTGAGAGAGATACCGCCCAACAGGAAATTCAAAGGTGGAAGGATTTTGCAAAAATTCATGGTGATAGAGCGATACAACTCAATGACCAATTGATGTCTCAACTTCGGCAAGTGGCAAGCGTCTCATGCTCATCCATCAATACCAAGTTTGAGTATCACCTAAATCTCCTTAGGGAAGCCCAAACTGGCGCTTGTAGGCACGTGAGCGAGCTAGAAGATAGACTTCTAGGATGCCTTTCGCTGTAATCATATCATTGCCTCAGTCCTAACTTCTTATTTTCTTTTTCTCAGAGCGAGTTAAGAAGCTGGAGAGCGAGTTGGAAAAACAAAAGAAAATTGTCGAGGATCATCAACTTTGTACTGACAAGATCTTTGAACTGGCCGGGAAACTCATCCATCACAATGGCTGTGAGGAAAGACTGAACCAGGCTCTGGAACAACATCGCCAAGGTCCCAATCAGATTGCTGATCTGAACCTCAAACTTGAAGATCATCAAAAGTGCCAGGCGAACATTGAAGCTCTTGAGAGTAAGGTTGGGTACTTAAGGAAAATTCATGATGAGCTTAAGGCTAATTTGAGCAAAGCTCAGAAAGATCTCAGGGACCAACAAACTAAGCATACCAACCATCTGCTTTTGCTTGACTTTGTTGTTGTACAAGATTTTGTTAACGAGGAATTCCCTAAGCTTGGTCTCGAGATTCCCGCCAAGTATGTCCTTGCTCCAAAACCCGCCGCTGTGAATGAAGTTGTGGATTGTGACAAAGATGGCGAGGGCTCCGTATCTGGCGAAGAGGATGTTGAAGACACAGGGGAAGAAGCGAATGAAGAAGAAGAGCCAGAGCTAGCAAGAGGAAGAAAGCGAAGAAGAAGTAGGAGATGAAGAAGATGAAGCAGAAGATACTGAAGTAAGAGGTGAAGGAAAAGGAAGTGAAGAAGAAAAAGAAAAATGTGAATATGAAAAAGAAGGTGAAGAAGAGAAAGAAAAAGGTGGAGAGAACTAGTTTCTCAGGTTTTTTTCTTCGTAGAGTCTTGAGCGTGTTTTCTTGTATTTCTGTTGTTTACTTTTGATATTTTGTAATGAACTGCACCACTTTGTTTTGGGTAATGCAATATGCCTTTGTAAGATTTTTCTTTTTTATGAATCCGATGTGCTACTATTCATTTTTACCGTCAAAGACTTAACCTGTCATTGAATGAATTCCAGTGCTTGTACCGCCAACAATTTCATATTGCGCCTAGGGTAGCATCCCAGCCGCAATTATTACTTGTGCCCGTCGGCGATCCTATTATAAGTGTTTGGGTTACCCAGTAGGCTACATGATGGCTCTCGCCGAAGTGATGCTACAGAGGGCTCCCGCCGGTAAGGTCTTATTTGCCAAACACTTACAGATCAACAAGTAACACGACTGGTCTTACAGCTAGCCTGAGTCGGACTTACCATACAAGGGGGTTGTTCATTCAGTGAAACAGGTAAGCTTTCATGCTTTTGGGTGAGAGCCCTTAGCTCTAGCTAATTTTATTAATTCATGGCGTTATGCCTTTACTGGTGGCGCTTGGCCTTGATACCTGATCAGGGTTTTTGTATATGGCATGTTGCCTCAATAGATGGCTTTGAAGCCTTGAAGATATTTGGCATTTTTGCCTCAGTAAGTGGCTTTGTAGCCTTGTTTAATGGCTTTTGCCTTAGTTTATCGCGCTCTGGGCTATAGCTTCTTTGACTTTGTTATTTTAGTGAAGCCATTTGGCTTTGGATGCCGGTGTGGTTAGAATACCCAGCGAAAAAATTAAATGACACAATGATTTGTTAACAGGGTTCGGCGCATAATAGCAAACCTACGTCCCCGGATCTTATTCGCTATGGTTTTACATGAGCTAATAAGATATCTTGGGCATTATGCCCGCCCAAGACTTCAGATTTTTACATTGTTTCTTCAAGGTGTTTTTACCTGGAAAAACAATGTTCCATCTCTGGGTACTTTCGTAATGCTCGAGATCAAAATCGAACAAGACGAGCCTAAACTAAGTCAATGGTCGTTCCCGTCTTGCTTCGGTCACAGAGAGGATGAGGTTGGTCTAGGGAGGGAAACAATGGAAGAAACTTGAGATCAGGTTGAAGATGTGTGTTTCTGGGTGTAGGAGTTCACGATCTCCGTCGTGAGGGTGACTGGAGATCTCCAAGGCTAGAGGTGTATCGAGTTACTCAGGTGTTTTTGCTCTGAGATTCTAGAAAAGATGTTCTGCCTTGGAAGATAGAGGAAGCCTCTATTTATAGTGTTGAACTCACCATGATCTCTCGACAGAGAAGGTGGAGGTCGTGGAAGAGTAGAGGAGTGGGGGACATGAGTTGTACTCTGTAACTGCTGGAGTCGTGTAGAACATGTCCACTCAGCACCACTTTCTCGTAATTGTCCATCATCTCTATCAGTTTCTTTCTAACTGACGTAGACCGCCAGACCAATACCCCTAAAGTTATCCCCCCGTGTGATGTTTTGATATCTCGTGTAACTTGCAGATGTTGTGTAGTTGCGTTGAGCTAAGGAAGGTTGCGTGAGTACGGCACGATGGCCGAGTGGCCATTGGCCAAGGCCAGAAGATGTGTGGCGCCATG